>CM077576.1:1633501-1873607 GCA_039657325.1 Stephania cephalantha | reverse complement strand
AAGATGCTTCAACCCCATGACTCAAAATAAACTTTTGAAGAATAATTTTTGTGCGAATTATTTTATTGATATCTTATTATTTTTTGATAATCAAATATTGATCCTCTTTTGTTATTTTTTTGCACCCATCTTGAGAACTTGTATATTGTAATAGGTATAAATTTGAGTAGTTTTGTTAAGGTAAATTAAGTTTTAAAGTAATCGATTTTGTTGTAGCCTTTTTTTGATGCTGAACTGAGGGTGATACTTATTTTATTTATATATTATATGGGAAAAAAAATAACGTTATAAAATGTGGGCTTAAGCAAAAAATAAAAATAAAAAAATAAGCGTGTAAATACTGCCTTTATTATCCCTTCAAAAGTTAGCTCTACCAAACATTCAGATAAAATGAAAACTGTAAACTCAACACTTGTCATCGATGTACAATATTCCTCAAATTTTATGATAACTCGCTTATTTTGTTATAACTCGCTTAAGTCAGCTATTTAAGCTGAACGCTATGAAAGATGCCATTTAGACGACGACGGCGGCTGTGTGGTTGTCTCAATGATCTCCCGTTATAGATGAGATATTTCTTGGTCGATGAACCTCTTTTTAAAAAAAAAATAAAAATAAAAAAATACAAAATAAAGTCAATTAAATAGGTTTTTTTTGAGTGGGGGACGTGTTGGTCATTTATTGGAAATAGTAGAGGGCAATTAACCTCTCAAAGCCTAGGGCGGTGGACGTTGATGTGTTTCCGTATGTTCCAGGCACCAAGTCGTAGAGTACGCCACAAACACCACAATGACGTCCGCAATCTTCCTCTCCATCTCCTCCACCAATGTACTTCCCGCTACGTGGTGGGACCACGCCCTCCACTTATCTTTCAATTCCTGTCCACGTACTCCTCCAACACCACATTTGATTCCTTTTCTAGCGTTGGATTAAAGCCATTTTCTTACCTCCCATGTTTTTTTTTTTTTTTTCGAAGCCACCTGATATTCAAAGGCGCAATTAACTTCAATCAGTCTTAATTCAGCCTGGCAGACTCATTGGCGACATAGCATCTTCATTATGATTTGTGTCGCATAGAATTACAAGTCTTATTTCAATCATTAAAGGAACTCATATTGACTAAGTTCTAGCTATTTACAAGAATA
The DNA here is from genome assembly GCA_039657325.1 of Stephania cephalantha. Classification (NCBI taxonomy): domain Eukaryota; kingdom Viridiplantae; phylum Streptophyta; class Magnoliopsida; order Ranunculales; family Menispermaceae; genus Stephania; species Stephania cephalantha. Next base: position 1,872,462 of record CM077576.1, on the reverse strand, counting down.
GAGTTCAAATTTTATATATTGGAACCATAAATAGTTGATCTTTAATTGATCTTTGATTGATATATTTAATTTTATAATCTACTGCTAGTTACTTAAGCTTTTATAGATATGTGATTATTAATTTAGGTCATGTCTATTGCACTCTCTGGATGAACTTGCAGTATCATTTTGGTGAACTTGCAATTGAAGTCATATGCCTCAATAAAAAAGAAAACAAAATATAATTTCAATATAGTATATAATTGATCGTACTAATTAATGTAAAGAATCTCAATTCTTTTCAAGTAGGATCTTAATTTTGAATCTCAGACACAAAGTTCTCGGATTTTTGTGGACTAACGGGTGTAAAGGATTGGCCTTCTCAGGAATAATGTGATTTTTTTTAAAAAAAGAATATTCTTAAGATGACTTTTTATTACATAAACTCTTTTTTGGCTTAATCTTTCTTATAATACATTTCTAAATCGTGTCAATGCCAACACGGATAGAGGGAGAAAGATCGAATAATGGAAAAATGTCGGCCAAATCTAAAATAAATGCTAAAATATATATGATGCTTTCGCATTAGTTTAGTATTCAGATATTTGATCCCCACATATGAACTGTGACAAATTCACAAACTATTCTGAATGTTGAAACAGGAACATATAATAAAGAGTGCATATTTTATTAGCATCACTTCAAAAATAAAATAAAAAACACATTTAAAAAACCTGAATGAAGCATAGACCCCGTATTCTGATTTCCAAGTTTTGTTTAGATGATAAGGGCATATTATTAGTGTCTTTTCCTATGACTATCTTTTAGCTCAATATGCAGCACAACATGTTATTTGAACGAACTCAACCACTAAAGAAGTTTCGATTCATATAAATTGATCCAACTAATTATAAGATACTGCTCTGTTTTACCAGCTATATCAGTCAGCTTAAACGTTATTTATGTACTAGATGTAACAAAATTGTCATAAAATGACTTTATTACTAAAAATAACTAAACATGATCGTTCTCAACATAATCGTCAACCAACCGCTAGCTATTGTTTTGAATGAACATATATAGATTTGGTAAAAGAAGAGTTAAACTGACAACAACATATCGTTATCAAAGATATTATATTGGCTAATAAGAAGTCATCAATGTGCAAATCTCGGATCATGCATACATACACATATTTTGATGTATAACATTGTTTAAGTCAAAATCATATAATGCTTCTTTGAGCCAATATATTCACGTTTATGTGACATTTTTGTTGTCATCTCTAATAAGGAAGTATTAATTATTATGTCCTTTTCCTATGTATCCTTCCATGTCTTAAATGCAGAATGTAGTTGTTATCTCTTATCTCGCATCAATTAACTGATAGTGTTAGATTAAGAGTTAATTTCAGTAGTCCTTGTCAAATTTAATTAAACCGGTTTTGGATGTTTGGTCATGAAATCGAGCTCATAGAGCTTGATCCATATAACGATTCTCAATTAATTGGTAAGATTAAGCTTTATTTTAGTTGTAGATGTTGTCATTGTATTTGGTCACTTAAACTTTACTTTATACTAGTTATAATCCAATTTATTGCCCTAAAATATCATGTGGTGAGAGCACAATCATCAATCAAGTGGTAGCTCGCTTAAAAATGCATGCTTACATGGCATACACGTAAGGTAAGTTTAGAAGAACTAATATTTGATAAAACCTACAGATTTTTTCTGAATTCAAAGCATTACTTATTATGGGCCTATTTGATCATAATCAAAAAGAAATGTTTTATGAAAATGACTAATAATTTCTGGGAAAATAACATTTTCATGCATGCGCTTGATAGCCCAAAAATTTAATCATTTAACAATTGCTAATTTTTCTATGGTTAAGACCCATATACATTTCTCACCTATTATGATGGGTAAATTGAGTTTTCATAAGCATTAAGACACATTAAATGTATGATTTTAAATATGAAAATTAATATATTTAATATATATGATAAGTTTTCATATTTATTTAAAAAACTTGTAGTTGGTGAGTTTTTGAGGGAAAAATCTTAACTCTATGCTTAATTCAAACACATATATATATAGAAAAATTTTCTTTTGAATATTTGTGGGGAAAACTTTTTTTAAGAAAAATTTGTTTTTCTTATAAAATGGCCATTTCCTTGTAATCCAATAGGGCCTAAAAACTGTAATTGTTAAGCAAACTCTTGCATGAAGTTATCCTCAAAATGAGATGAACCATCTAAGAATATATAGGAAGCACATTACAATTAGGAATGAGTTTTGGCGGGTCAATCATCCATGTATTGAAACAGTTTAAGCCACCAAATCCTAACAAAACGTGCTCCACTACTCACTCATTCTAATTGATCTAATTATAACTAATTAAAACCCAACAAAACACCATTTCATTCTCCCCCAAAATCTATTCTCTTCAATTCATACAAGTCTTTACAATCTTCTCTTTAAAAGAAGAATTGAACATGGTGGAGTTACTTGTGCATTCATTCCATTTTTAATTTTCATCTCCTAAGGTAAAGATTTTCTAGCCTGCATTCAATTTATTTTGTTAGCATTTCCTTTTAAAAAGTTTCCCTTGCTTTTATAATAAGCAAATGAACAAAAAGTTTTGTTTGTTTTTGGCAACTTTGATCCAAAAAATGTTCTTGGAGATGTGAGATTAACATGATCTTATCAATTCTATACGCTGGATTTTAGAATATTATTACTTCTAACTTCTAAGATTTCATTAGGAGATATTAGGGATCAAATCCATGTTGATTTATAAAATGAGGAAAAATAACATAAAATATTTCCTTCTTTTGCTCAATAATTTTCTTAGTTTTGTAAATCATAAAGCTAGAATAAAAATAATTTTTTAGGATTTAATTGTTAAAGTAATTTTTGCTGAACTTGCTCATGGTCAAAACTTTCTCGATTAAAGGACATTGAGTTTCAAACTTTTCAAACATATCTTTTTGTCCTTAATTAATTGTTGTATTATTTCTTGATCCCTGATCTCGATGGTAGGTTCGAAAAGTTTCGATCTTGTATACAAGCAAATTCATGGCAACAACAATAAAAGATGGCTCTAATGCAAAAGAGAAGAGTAGGCCATCCTCCTCTTCATCATCTAATCAGAACATTGATTCCCCAAGAGCAAGAAGAACAACACCTAAGCCATTGACAACAGCAGATTCATCAGCTGAAAAGAAAGCAACCCCAAATTATTTGAAGCACACAAAGAGCTCAGGCAAGGATGTGTGCATATATAGCAAGAACCAAGCCTCAGATGACACAAATCTTAAGTACTCCACTTCAAGCAGAAGAAAATCAACAGACCCTTCACCAACACAAACATCAACCAAGCTCAAGAGAACTATGTCAAGCAAATCCAAGAGTTAAGCCATCAACAAGTACTAGGCCTTCATCTGTATCGGCAACTCCCTCGACGAAACCGGTTAGGCGGTTCTACTAGTAATAAACCTGTTTTGGACAAAACAACTAAGACTACTCCTTTAAGGGGTGGCAAAGCTCAACAACCAGTTCTCACAAGGCCAATGAGCATCAAAAGGGTACATCAAGTTCCACTACTAAGAAGGAATATAGGCCTAAGACCTCTCTCACCAACAAGGCACAACCAAGTTATAAGCCTAATCATGAACAAGAGATTGAAATTAAACATGATGAAGAAACAAACATGGATTTGGAACAAGATATTGTGAGTGATGAATTGTCCTGAAAAGACGGAATCGATCGAGAAGAAAACCCGGTCCGCCATTGATAAAGTAGAGCCTGAATCCAAGGAAATTGAGGATGACAAGTCCAATGATCACAGTAGTGATTCTTTGCCAACAATATTATCCGGGGAGCAGGAAGTAGAACCAAATCCTACCAAGGAAGAACTAAAGGAAGACAATGAAGAACAAGAAGTTGATTTGAAACAAGGCAATGTGATTGAAGAAAGCAGCAATGAGCAAAGCAAGCCTCAAGAGGAAAATGAAGTAGTAGCAGCCAAGAAAGAAGAAACAAATGAGAAGTTAGTAATTGAGGAGGCAAAGACCGATGACGATGCGCTGAAGTTGAGTTTTAAGAAAGGCAAGGAATTGGAGGAGAAGGAAGAGGAGGGCAATGGGAACCAAAGATTGAAATTCAAGGAAAGAGCAGTGGGCGGCGCCGAGGGCGATGTTGGTGAAGCAAAGCCAGAACAAGAGAATGTGGTATTGAAGCGCCAAGATGTGCAAGGAAAGAAAGAAACACAAGCATACAATGATGTGATTGAGGAGACTGCAAGTAAGCTTGTGGAGAAGAGGAAGAGTAAGGTGAAGGCTCTTGTGGGGGCATTTGAGACTGTGATTTCATTAGAGAATGACTGATAATGATAGTGATACCAACCAATTTAGCATCACAATGGTACTCTACTCTTAACACATATATATACTTCATGTTCATGTTCATATGAACTCATTTTTTTGTCAAATATAAGGTTGATTACAATTCACAAGGCTTGTTTAGTTCAATCATTCACTACAATAAAAAAAATATATATTTTTTTTTAATCTCCAACAAAGTAGTTGAAAGTGTCATTGTAGTTTTATTGTGTATGGCATCATTTGTTTGCCCAACCAATATGGGCATCAAAAGATTATTGACCATTATTCGCTACAAGAAAAAAATATTTTTTAAATTTTCAACAAAGAAGTTGGAAGTGTCATTTTATTTTAGTATAATGTTGGTATCCTTTGTTTTTTTGTTTTTTGTTTTTTTGGGAAAATACTAGAATGACAACAATGTATGTTACACGCATGACATATTAACTCATATAAGCTATTCATGCAACCTCGACACGCATGTTAAGTACCGAAATTTGTGTATACTCGCAGATTCAACTAAGTGCATATGAACGCTTCTTAATAAGCTAACGTGCCTCTATTACTTTAACATTTTATTTTATTTTTTTGTCTGGACCGCTTGATATCCAAACTTAACAGACTACTCTAAGATCAAACCAGGTCAGCCCAGTACAAGGTAAAGCTCTCCGAACGGTGGCTTTTGGGTTCGTGGAATCTCAAACTCAAGACTACCTCGTAAGCCGCTAGAATGACAAACCACTCCAGACCCACCAGCCATTGGTGGACAAAAAATCAATCGTAATATTCACTGCAAGAAAAAAAATGTATTTTACATGTAGCCAGATATTGTGACCAGAAACAACAATGAGTTTCAAGACATCTTCATCAGGCTAGATTGATTTGGGCTCCAAGCGGCAGACGGGTTGCCACTGAAGGGGCACCTGCTGTTGACTCAGATTTAGAGCCCATTAATTACTCTTCAATACTTCTTAAACAAAATCAGTTATATATAAGAACATAAAATCAAAGAAACAAAGAATTAAACTATTATTAACAAAGAGAGAAACCCTGATGAACTTTCTATGAAGAAACTGAAACCCTAATCTTCTCTACAATCTTCCCATCTTTATAGAACCTTTACATGGACTTGCTCCATGAAACCCTGACGATTTCTCGCTTGTTTTTCAATTTCTCACGTTCGAAGCAATTTTAGCCTTGTTAGGTGAAACTTGGGCCATCATTGGGCTTTGCTAAAGCCCTTTATTTACTTCCTTAATTTTTGAAAAAAAAAATTAAAAATTTGAGGCCATTTTTTAAAAAAAATTAGATCATGTTAATTGAATCAATTTTTTGTTGACCAAATCATACAATTAACATAGGGAATTGAGGTTTAGAGTTTAGGTTTTAAAATTTAATGTTATATATATATATATATATATATAGTGACAAAAAATAAGATAAAATATCGTGCAAGCCTTTGAATATACAAAAAATGACATTGAGAGACCTTACTCCTTACCTTTTTTGTTGCCTTACACAAGGTAAGTTGAAAAAGGGAAAAAATTCTTTGTTTGTTTGTTGGGTCACTTATCCTAATGGCGGAAATAGATGTATTCGAAAGTTGGGAAATTTAAACTTGTGATGTTAAAATAAAGAGACACAAGTGAACAACTAATGAGTCTTAATTATGTACTGCGCTACAAAGTCGGGTATTTGACGTAAGTCATGTGAAGAACAAACATATATATAAATTCAATCAAGTTATTGTTATCAAAAATAAAAAAATAAAAAAAAATCATGTGGTTAAAGGTGTAAGAGGTTGGGGGTTTAATTCCCACTGAGAGCAAGTTTCTTTCTTATAAGAAATGCATAAAGTATTTAGGTCCCTGAACTTTTAAGTATTTATTGATTTGGTCTTCGAACTTTCATCGATTCACTTTGGTCCTTGAACTTTTATTTTCATCTATCGTTGGTCATTTTGTTAAGTTTGGGGAACAACGGTCGCTAATAACACGCTTCACGAGCAATTCGCGGGCGGTCCACAACTGATTTGTTAATCCAAAAAATCGATTGTGAACCGTTTCGTTAGTAACTGTTGCTCTTCAAACTTACCAAAATGACTAAAAGTATAAGAAAATGAAAGTTAATAAACCAAAAGTGAACTGATGAAAATTTGATAACTAAATCAACAATAACGTAAAATTAAGTTGATGGACCAAATGATATTATTTGCCAAAAGAAAAAAAATAAAAATAAATCAAGTTGGTGTTATAATTTGCAAGTGGAAAGAATATATGTCAAAACCGTACATGGAAACATCTTTAGTGGACCTTATACATGGCCATATCCCCAATTTTAGGTTTGATTTGCCCCAACAAAAGTAAAAAAGCAGTTTAATTAGTGGATAGGTACACGATACTTTTTTTTAATAAAAGCGAGACTTTATTTTATAATAGCCAATATATACAATAGGTACACAGAACTTGTGTATTACCAAATGCATCCCGAATCAAGGAAAACACAAAATACGAGCAAAATTCGTCACGGCACAAGTATAGCGTATGTGGTTGATGCCACTCGTGACACTTTTTTCTTTTTCTATAGAAACAAGTCTCTATTTTGTTGTATTGATCAGCAAATATGTACATGACAAAAAATAATAGTTTTTTAAAAATAAAAGTTCGAAAAAAACACTTATAAGTGTAATAAAGAAAACCACCTCATGACCTCGTCTCTATGTCACCATGACACTTTTGGTTTGTTGCTGCTGACCTTAATTCTCTGGTGGAGAAGGAGAGAATCTGATCACACTTAAAAGAACAGATAACATTGATTTCTAAGTGGCCTACACATACATACATATACCTTTCAAAGATGGTCAACAAAATTCACTCCATTAACACCTTATCCTTGTTTGTTCTCTTCTTTGGTAATGTGTTAAATGGTGTCATTGCAATTCAGTGCACTGTCAACAAGTGCAATCGAACATTGAGAGAGACATTGAAAGGTTGGCAATTTCATTTCATTTATGGGAAGACTTGACATGGCCAAAGTCGAGATTTTCCTCTCAAATATTATATCGAAGCTTTTAAAGCATAATTGAGTGTTTAGTTAATGTACATTAATCATCAATAAAATTGGTGGGACTCTCAACAAAATGCCACATGCCGACGTGCAATAAGTTACTATCTCAAAGTCACCATTACTTTTTCCTTTTATTTATTTCTTTCTTAATAATGCCCCAAAAAAAGCACAAACTTAACTAATTTGTGTTCATTTCTACAGTTACAATGTCCACTTAATTTTCGTTAATTATATCACAAATTTTACATTTTCTTGATAGTGTCGTGATCGACTGTTTGGATTTTCAATATGGTTGTTCAGATTAATTTTCTTTTGGTAAATGACTCATCCAAAACATCTTTCACTTGCTCAAATCAGAAGATAAACTTTGGGTGATTTGGATGAAGATACGCGGTTGTAACGGAGAACGCGGAAGGCGGTTAAGCTCTGGATCTCTCGAATCATTTGTTACGGATTTGATCTTAATTATCCACAACCAATTGAAAATCTCATGAAAGTTGGCGTAGTGGTTCAGAGACTTATTACTAGGTGTTTAATGTGCAATGACATGATTATTTGAAGACGAAGATTGGACAGATCTTTAGCATGTTGTTAAGATATGTTGTTAAGATTTTATGTCCTTCATCAGTCTATATATTGTGTCAAAGTTGATAGAGTTTGTATCTCTGTTAACTTTGTATTGTGAGCGTGTTGTTCACTTCTATCAAGATGTAAACACCAAGGGGACTTGAGTGTTCTAATGAGGGGAGCCTTACCGTGCAAGTAACGGGGGACTTGCGTAAAGTTCATTGTAAAGGTGAAGAGTGGTGTTGCAAGCCTAGTGAGGGAACACAGGCTCGAGCGTTAAAAATCAGAACTCTTTTATCTTAGTGAATTTCACATTTAAGCGTGGTCCGCGAATGTAGGTCGTGAATCGAATCAAGCAGAAAACGGTGTTCTCTAGTGTCCTAGTTTGATTTACTTTTCAACATACTTTATTTTAAGTACTTGCATTACTTATCTCTCTATTACAATCATCTATACATTCGATTATAATTCTGCATTTGATTATTTTATTTCTTAACAATTTTAAAACTATGCATTTTTGGTGAGACGGACGAGGTATCCGTTGCCAAAAGCAAGGTTTTACGAGAGGGGCCGTATGTTAGAATTTCGTTGAAGTTGAAAAAGACATCAATTTTGACATGGAGCCCAATTTTGTACCAGAATGACATGGACTTATGTTTTTAGTGAAGTGTTTGTTTTTTTTTTTTTTAATTTCATGATAGTGAAGTGTTTGTTACATCGGATTCCTACTCATCAAATAGATAAAGCATGAACTAGACATTAGATCAGAGCACTGTATTTTCATTCAATCAAAAAGTAGTAGATCAACTTATTTTATAAATAATCTTAGAAAAAAATCAACCCTTTTAAAATAAATTAAAGATCTTTGGGATCGGCCAAAGCATCTCTACTTAGATGAATAAGGCATTAAATGCGATATGATAATGTAAGAACCAAACAAAGACTAGAGGCGCGTAAAAATCGTAGTCTTAAGTCTCCAGGGTGCGGTTTTGAGACTTGAAAGGCGAAAAACTATGTCCAATATTGTTTCGAAGTGGGCTTGAACACCTGGCAATATTGGAGGGGACATAGATGGTGTGGGTATAGGGTACCCACACTGCCTGGAGGTGCCAGGGAGCCCAGCCCTACAGAGTCAGATGGGGGTATGGCCCTGGGCCTTCACAGTGCTGAAGCGCCGACCGGCGCAACTCAACGTCAGACACAAAACATATAAGCTTTACTTGCCAAAAGGCAACGTCATACGTAGTTTTGACTATGTTGAAGCCAAAAAAAAAAAAAAAAACTCCAAGATTGATGATTAATGACTTAATCACAAGGGAAATCCACAATAGTTCCTTGTGTTTCAATTTTTAATGCAAAGAACAAATTCTCTTATAATTCCCACCAATCTTCCCTTATTCTTCTAGATCAATTTCATGTTGACCCAATGACCCTAGAATGATACTAATTTTTTTAAGTGACATTTGGACTCATGAGTTCAGACTAAAATAAAAATAAAAATTATTGTCGCAATCATCCTCAAACAATAAATTAAATAAACGCGATAGCTTGTAAAATTTCTTTTATGCCCCTTAAATATTTGTAAGAGTTTAAAAAACCCTTTATCATCAGTGTGGACTCATGAATCTAAATAAATTTATCGATTCGAGAAATGGATGATAATGAAAGGGCATCTTTTTGTGGATTAGTAGTGCCTAGAATATAACAAGCACGATTAGAGGAATAATAATCTCATTTAGTTTGCTTTAATTAATGATTTGAAGTTTGAACAAAAGGAAGACACAAAAGCAAACACCTAAATTTAGAAAACGAAAGGTGTTGAAAAGAGTGAAGAATCTACTTTTTCGGATTAGAGTTTATAATATAACCTGAAATAGATATATACATAATACATTGGACATGTTCTAGTGATGATTGTGATGTGAGAACTAAAATTAAATATGGATTATCGGTGCTAATTAATTGTACTTGCTTTGGTTTTGAACACAAGCTCAAATTATATATGTCTGGATTAGATATATTTTCAAAATGAAAAAGTAAAAATAGATGAATGAATAAAGAAATAATAAGGAAAAGGAAGTGTTGTTGCAAGTTGGTTAAGACCATGATTATCAACTGTATACACTAATTAATGATGAAATCAAGTGCTCATCAGATTATTCCTGTTGGTGCCACTGATCATGATTTAATTAGTGATGCAAATTAAAAGTTTTTCAAAGGCCGATTCCATAGGAGGCAGTCGCGGGTCATCTTTAGCTAGTGGCGAAATTAAAAAAATCAAGTCAGAGGGCGAGCCCAAAACAACTACAAGCTAACAAGCATATAAAACATATAAATTTATTAGCAATGACATTAAAACTCCTTCACCAGCACAAGCAACACAAAGGTTTTGATAATTGACTAACAAAAGTTGGTCAATGTTAAGGCCTAAAAATTCACCTCCCCATGCAACGTATATTAAACCATTTGGAACAATTAACAACTTTGAAATATTTGATATATAACCTCATAGATATATATTTAAATTATTAATGTTTTAAGGAAGTTGATATGAGTAGCTCGATGTCAAAATCCTTTAATAAGTAGAGATTTTGATTTTGAGTCTTATCATTTTAATTTTTTGAGAGAGCTTCACTTTTTTGTATATAGGTTGACCTAAATAAATCATAAATTTATCGAATGATATATAACGATCGAGTTACTTGAGGATGCAAACCAATTAATTAACTTGATTCATAATCGGGACAAAATCAATTTCTATTTAATTAGTATTGTATTTTTGTTGATAGATATTTAGTAAAGTATATTATAATTATTAATTAAGTATATGAGTTGAATTAAGTTGAAACCATCGACTCTTGAGAGGACTTAAAACAAGAGTTTTGTTGACGATTGGCAAAGTTGTGAATTAAGTGGGCCACGTAAGATTAACACTAGTGCATTGTCGCCATGGACTCACTATATCAGTCACCAACCAAACTTCACCAACGTAATATATATGCCACCCCCCATGCCACTATTTGATATATACTTCTTACAGTACTGTCGGTGGTGCATGGCTCCATTAATTAAATATTTCTCCCTCCAAATATACAAAATGGTGGTTAACGGCTTTTTGAAACTAGGAAAAAAAAAGTGCTTGGAAGAATGGATGAAATTAAAAGAAGCTAACAAAAAAGAGAATATCTTTATATTAATGAACCAAATTAAACTAGGAAAATAAAAAAGAGAGACTCAAATAGTAGAATCGAACCAAAATACAATTGGCCTAAGTATCTTTATGGCATATTCATGAATACATTTTAAATCGATAAGTCGAAATATAATTTAATATTGCCAACTTTTATCGAGAGACTCAGACCCAATATCAAAGCTATAAAGTTAAGATAAAGAAGCGGATTTTTAATTATAAGAACTCGTTAATCGTCTTTAATAAAATTATGTTAAAAATGTAGTATTAGCTAGTGCCTTACTAAATCATGCACTCGTTAGCCGCCTCTTGATTTTCTCGAAGTGTATCAAAGGGTGGACGACGAGTATATGTCGTGTGTCGTGTCGGGTACATATATATGCATATACGTATAGGTATACAAGTACCTAAACAAATTGGTCACTAGTACTGTTCCCACGAGCCGCAGCCCTATAGCAGGCGATGTTGACCTACCGAAGACGAACCCTCTACCGTCGATCTCGTTCTCATCCAACGGTCTAGATCAAAGCACGCCACGTTCTCGTAAATGATTGGCTCTACGTACAACGGTCAAAGTAACATGCGCGACACCGACACTGATCTCTCTTTTTCGAAGGCGGAGGCGCGAAGATGCGTTCACACGAGTGTTACTATGCTTCTGCGGCGCACTCATGATCCTGCGCCCTACCGACGCATCGCTCACCAAAAGGCACATCAAAATCAAATGTTGTTGATCTATAAATCTGTCGGTTTGAAATATTTTCAAACATGTGGTATATAATGATATATATTTGCAAATTCAAACATGTGTTATGTTAAAAAAGGGCATTAGGTGAATTAGCTAGGTGCTTACCTTCGATGAAAGTAACTTATTTTAAAGTATGTAATTGCGTAAACCCTCAATTTTAAATTAGTTATACGAGTAATTGGCTACGGTCGTAAATACAACTAATAAGGATTGATTACATAATTTGAACACTCTGGTTAATGGTTAGTGGAGTACTCACTCTATCCATAATTATAAGTCGTCTTGAATGAAGCATATAATTAATGTAGCCTTAAGGATGCCTTAAATGACGAGCTTAAATTACATTATTATTCTTTAACACAAAACATAAAAATACTTTAATTACATAAAATGGGTGTAAATACTTAGTTAAATAAGGACTAAAATAAGTTTAATATGTATAAAATGCTTTAATTACAAAAAATGGGTGTAAATACTTAGTTAAGTAAAAAATAAAATAAGTTTAATATGTATAAATGCTCTTTTGAATTCATAAAACGACTTATAAATTTTGAAATGAAACTTTAGCTGAAACGACTTATATTTTTTTTTGAAGGTGTGAGAATATTTTTAGACTTTTTTTATTCTAATAAATGTTTTACATAAAAAAATAAAGAAGGCATTAAATTGTTTAATTTCAACTTTTAAATTTAGTCAATCTAATGTTAATCACTTATTTTAAATAGTAGTATTTATAATAAAGTTACGAAGTCGTTTCCTTTACTTATCTTATGCACGTCTCACCACGTGTAACATTGATTGCAAATTAAGAATATACATGATGCACTTTATGGTTACTTAAAATTTTAATGTTTGACGAGTACAATAAGAATTATAAATAATAGAAGCATTTAATAACATGAATGTATGCATGCATATAAATGAAATTAGATGGGTCAGGTGAAGGAAACGCGTCTCAATTAAAATGCACAGCATGCACCTTCCTGAACTTCTTAAATTATGAACTGAGAACTTATTCGCTGTTTTTGTGTTGTCAATTGACATTTTTTTTTTTTTAATAGTAACGACATTTTATTTTATCATAGCTAAAAACATTATGTACTCCCACACACTCAAATTAATTTTAAAAGAAAGTTGAAAAATGTTAATGACATTAATTCGTATACATTGAACCGTTTAAGTAAGAATATATTAATTACTTCTAAGTGTGGATTGAAACCATTAATTAATTAATTTACCATTGTAGTATTTTCGTATAGTATTGATTTATTCTTAAACCTTAAGCAGTTAAGCCCCTCACACTCAAATTCTTTTAAACCTTAAGCAGTTAAGTAAATATTTTTTGTTAATGAATTGTTACTTCAATGGTTTGTTAAGTAAATATTTTTTTAACTCTCTATTGTATATTTTTTTATAAAAAATATGGGTTGATTATTGTGAATTGTAACTTTAATTGTAAAAAAATATTACATATTCATGTAAATTAATTTATTAACTTTATCATAGAGTTTTAATAACTCAAGAAATCGATTAGTATGTACATAAATTTCAAACATTTTAGTATCAAACCTGTGAATATAAAGTCACTACCTTGATATAAATTAATAATACATTTACAATTTTATCTAATCTGATTATCTTAATACTAGTTAAATTAGTCAACATAATACATACACTAGTCTTTTGTAGGAAAGATATTAATCACAGTGTCTGTCAATCATAACTTAATAATTCAGTCAATTAAAAAACCTCAACCCAAAAAAAGTTGTCCCACAACCACAACAATGGAGACATTAGATGAAACATCTCCATCAACATAACAAACACCAAACCACAAATTCACACGCATATCTCGAGGCACATCCAATACACATCAATGCAGTATCAAAAAAAAGAAAATATTATCGTGCATCAGGACCGACACGCACACGAGATACGAGGGGCGCACACATTGTCAAGATCCATTGATTTTCAAATAGCACATTCATCTCGAGACACATCAAGCGCGAGAATAACATTACGCTAACATTTGAAAGCGACAAGCGTTAGTGCGTTACGCGAGTTCCAAGTCAAACCGACGGAGAGCTCAGCCACTGAGACCCCGCCACGTTAGCAGGATTTTAAAAAACCACCCGCGAAAACGAAAAACGAAAACGAAAACGAAAGGCGCGCGCGAGTGCTAGCTTCTCGAACCACTAGAGTCCCAGACGAGACGACAGAACAACATAACCCCGTCCCCACCACCGACACGTGGCGGTCCACTTTCCCCAGTCCGCGCCCGCTAGTCCGTACGGCCCCAGCCGGTCACCTCAACCGGCAATTAAAATGCCCAACCAGTAAAGCATTTTATTTTATTTTATTTTATTTATATATATATATAGAGAGAGAGAGAGATTGAGTGAGTGAGAGAGGCGTGGTGTGGTGTGGTGTGGAAGTTGCGCGGAGGGACGCCTGGCACGGAAATCGAGAAACGTGTGTTAGTGATCGTGGTTTGTTTGGATCGAAGCGAACAACACGCTGTATTATTTATTGATCAAATTCGATCGATCGATACTTGGAATATCGATCGAACCGGTTGTATAATTAATTTAATTGTTATATATATATTGAATTAACTGGGTCGATCGATCGATCGATCGATCTGGCTGGGATTCGATCGCTGGTGGGGAGGTTGGGGCTGAGCAGGAGAGTGAAGGTGAGGGTGAGGACCAAGGATCGGTTGATGGATTTGTGGCACGAGATGATTTTTCCGATGAGGAGAGTCTGGTCCGCTGTTTCCACTCGCGTCAAGGCTCGCAAAAATGGTGAGTGCCTTGTTTATTATTCAATCAATCTTTTAATTTTAATTTTTTGTTTTGTTGCTGAATTCTCACTTTTCGAAGCTCAAATCGATCGATCTGCACTGTTTTATCTTCAATTTTTTTCGATACTTACTGTAACGACTAATCCACGATTAGACACTTTTATGTTTTTAATTTTTTTATTTTCTACTTAGTATTTGATATCTTCTGAAATGACTAATCTATGTTCGGATACTATTTCGCTTTTATTTTTTTAATTTTTTTAATTTACGACTTGGTATTTAATACTTACTGCAATGATTAATCCACAGTCAGAGATTGTTTGGTCTTTCAATTTTTTCGTTTCCTACTTTGTATTCGATGCGTACTAAATCGATTAATTCATGCTTAGACACTCTTTTATCTTCATTTTTTTTTTTTTTTTTTTTTTAATGACTAACGCACACTTGTGGCACTGCTAGATAGGTAGAGAGAGCTGCTTAATTTTTAATTAGAGTTTTTTTGGATACTATATATGATATTATGATTGCAAATTTGCATTGCTGTGTCAAAGATATGTCTCGAAAAATGAAGAGATTAATCAATATGAGGCGTGGCGTTATTAGAAATCTCTTAGGGATGTGGTGCGATGAGCTACGGGCGCACGTTAGCATCGACACGGCATTTCCGTGATCAATTTCTCATACGATTAATTCTCAACGGCCCGATCAAATTATTTTCCGAAAAACGGTTTTCCGGTTTTTATCTCTCCGTCGGTGCCGAAAGAAAAAAAAAAAAAAAAGTTTTCGTTAGTGGTCACGCGTCACATGCATGCGGAACACGTGTAAATGCACACACTTATATTAATGGAAGATCTGATGATTTTTTAAATAATAATAATAATAATTCCGATCGAATCAGGGCCGTGGATTTTCTCTGATTAGTTCTAACGTGGGCCATGTTGTGTGGTGGGGACAGGTGGAGGGCTGTTGAAGCTTCACAACGACGTACAGACGTGCGGGTATCAAGACGTGCAGGTGATGTGGGAGATGCTGCAGAGATCGGAGTCTGAATTGACGGCTCAGATTAACTCTACTGGTTGTAATGGTAATAGTCATAGCAGTACTCCGACGAAGAGGAAGCAACGGCCGTTGTGGCGAGTCTTCGTTTGGTCCCACCGTAGAGGGCCCACTTCTCTAAAACGTGCCTAAAATCAGACTAGTAGCACACATGACATGATCAAGCCATATTATATATTGAGTAATAATTAATAGGAGATATAACACAAGAGATCAAGAATAAGATCAACAAAGGTCTTAAAAACATGTACATGGGGCACGTTAATTAGTTGGTCCTTGTTTTTTTTTACTTGGTTTCTTCTTTTTATCATGTACATATTAATGAAGTTTTTTTCTTCATCTATCAATGTGCATGTGTTAATTTTCAGGCTAGAGCGAGAAATTAATGGTTAATTGTAAGTTATTGTTTTAAATCGAACTAAATGAAACCATAGTCAACAAAGGCAGATCCACTTACAAGACTATCATGAACTACAATTTAAGGTAACTCGTATGTGGCCCAGACTGACTCCTTATTTGCATAGACAATAGAAACTTTTTAGGCTAGCTCACCTTCATAGTAATATAATGCCTCATAATCTTTAATTAGTTTAGTTTATAGGAGCTTGAAATCTTGGCTTCACGCGAATAATTTGGAATGTATCAAAGCACAACTAATTAGATGCACTCCACCCGTTTTCCTTTTTTATATGCTAGATATGCCTTGAATTGCGTAAATCATATGTTTTTTGTTTGGTCGAGGAAGATATATGATGACTAGTATGCGTTAAATCTTTCTCGAGATTTGCAATATTTTTTTAAAAAAAAATTAAAACAAAAATGTTATTTTGGATTTTTTTTTTATTTGAAAAACAATACATCGTTGTCATGTCATCCGTGAGTGACCTCATCATTGAAGTTTTTTTGTTGGGCGACCAAATTAATATAATTGATAAAGTTGAATGACCATGAGTAAAATTAACCCGACTTACAAGGGGTTGTTGTATAATGTTTACGGAGCGGAATGGTGTGGTTGGTCGTGAATGCTAATTGGTCGATTAAAAAGTTGGTGGTGGTTGGCCAGTGTGCACCCTACACATGCCTAGCTAGGGTATTGCCTTATTGGTGGGTCGATGGTTAGATCAATTTGACAATGTAACAAGAAGGGTTGAAAGGACTATAGTGGGGACGACATGAAGTGAACAGATAGTCAGTGCTACGGTTTCATTATTTAGGTAGATAGCTTTTATGTTTGACTTATATAATATAGATTATGTTAATATTGAAGACCCATGCATAGTTGCTATGTATGATTGTTATACTTCAATATTATTGTGTAAATAGGTTGGTTTAGCTCTTAATGCAAGTACAAGTGGGTGCTACCAGGCAAGCCGACATAGGTGAGTGGCCTTAAAAATGTCGTCTCTAAGGCCATTAGAAAAACACATTATAAGCTCAAGCTTATATGATTTAGGCCCAATGCTTGTTCGTGAAGGCTTGGGCTTGTTTTTGAAGGCTTGGACCTTTTTTTTTTTTTTTTTTATCAAATCTCAAGTTTGTTTTTTTTTTTTTTTAATTTTTCGATAAACATCTTTTGTAGAGTGGAGCGTGTCTCATTCAGAATTGTAAAAGGTAATTTTGAACATTATAATTTACAAAAAGAAAAAAACCTAAAAATGACTCTTGGAACTTGATGTAGACTTTTGCATCAATGTATTAAACTTCATGTCTTCGTAAAGATTGGAAACGAAATCTAACATGGTAACACAAGGTAAGGGGAATTAAGAGAATTACTTGGTTGTGCATGAGTATTTGCTAACTCATTTAATTTGGTAAGTAATGACTAACGAGTAAATATATCCATGATTGAATAATATTTTCATTTGAATAAACTAATTGGGTGACCCAATAGTTTGGTATGAGATTTGGAAGTAAAATGTCATGAGTTCAAATTTTGGTGGGTGCAAAAGTTATTTATTTTCCATAAAAAAATAATATTTTCATTTGAAAAAGAAAAAAAAACATAAATTTTCTTTCATAATCCTCTATAGTGTAAAATCTTAAGGAACATGTTGAAAAAAGTAATGTACTATGGGAATTAGTTGAGTCAATTAATTTTAGGTCAAGTCTGGCACTTTAGGTAGAGAAATGACCATGCATGTACAGTATTTGGACCTTGAGCCTTAGGGGTCCATTGTATTTGTACTGCCCATAGAAATGGAAGAAGAAGTGTTAAGGAATTAGGCTAACTGATAAAATGGGTCAACTAGTGCTCTTAAAGTTTGTTCTTCTATTTTTGTCATTTGAGGTTTTTACAATAAATTCATTGGAGCTGGCTACATAGATCAAACGTTTCCATTCGCTTAATTAATTAGTAAAAGATTCATTACCTCAATACCTTATTGTCATCTACTCACACTTCTTGAAACATAATCTTTAATGAATTCTAAGAGTAGGGTATTATTAGTGCATGATGATTTCAATGTTCTTCTGTAAAAATACTTAAATAAGTGCATATATATATATATATATATATATATATATATATATATATATATATATATATATATATATATATATTTATATTGTGACGTTCATGATTACCTCCAGATTATTTCACCGAGACACATTCTACCCTATAAGAGATATGCGTTGAGAAATTAAGAAATTTGAACCAAATACCTTATAAAGGTTAAAGTGAAAAACTAATAAGTCTCAACGACTACACCAATATAATTATTGGTTTATTTTCCTTTTAAGTTCTAATTAATTTAATTAACAATAGCATCAATTACTTTTCTGTCCACAATATAATATATATTAGTAAATGAAATCAATATTTTACCGAATGTGACTTTAGTCTAAGGTCAAATATGGTGATGGCAAATTATACTTTTGAGTATTGGAATTGATCACAAATCCCATTAAATTGTTGATAACTATGTCTGTGACTTAACTTTCGATCAACTTAATTCAACTTTCATTTGAATTGGTTTGTTGATTAATATAAGTGTATATATAGTATGCAAACTACAAAGATATTTTAGACGGGTCTCTAAGAGGCTTGGAGTTCAAGTCTCAAAATGGGCAAATCAAATTATTTTCTTACACGAAATATGTGTTTTAGGTCATATAAATACTATATCTATATTTTGATGGTTTGGTACCTGTGATCACTCTCATTAGTCAATAAAAAGAACAAAATACATTCAAAACTCAAAAGTGACTTTATCTTTTGTTCATCAAAACTTAATATAAAACTTTGGTTATGGGCATCAAGACCTCAACAAAAGTTATTGGGCTCTCCATTTCTTAATTGAAAAATGAAGTAGTGTTGGAATAAAGCCCCCACCAAATGATGCTCTTTAAGAATGTCTCCATTAATCAAGATTGATCAAGAAGCATTGATAAAGGTTTCACTTGATATATTAATGTAATTCATACATTCTACCCTTTTTTTTTTTTTTTTTGCCAAGAGAGAGATAAAACAATGTTTTAGACTATTTCACAAACATTCATACAATATCGAGGCACTTTGAGCTCAAGCCTAATAATTATAGGTAAGACGTTCTTTATCTTTAACAATATTATTATAACTATTTATTTTCTTAAATGAGGATCAATACTTAGGTGAATTTGTGGTAAAACTCGTAAATGTAAAATAACAAATAAAAAGATTCAAAAACAAGTAGGAGTAGCGCCAATCGACACAAAGATTGATCACCTACAAAAAAGACGACCTACAAATGACCCCATTAGAAAACTTGACTCAATAAAAATTGAAGAAACTCAACAAGATAGAGGTAGACCAAAGTTAACTTGGGACGCGTTAATTATGAATGATTTGAATGATTTAGAAAGTTCACCATCAAATGCGCTACATCAAGCACAATGAAAGAGTTTGATCTATGCAATCGACCCCAATTAATTTGGGATTGAGGCTATGTTGTTGTTGTATTTGAATGTTTCTATCATTTATAAAAGTGAATGTTGGACGGTAATGAAACAACATACATAAAATAAACGTATTTTCTTAAAAGTCATCTTAAAATTCTTTATTCTTGGACAGTGATTAGGAACATCTTTACAAGGATAGCTTTAAAGGGTTAATATTACCCTTACTTGAAATATATATATATATACACACACACATACATACAATGTGTCGACTTCAAATATATCTTTGACATATATAATTAGTTATAATGTGAGATCAACTCATATAGTACTCAAATTTGCCCAACTTCATTCATGGCCGTTGTCTTTAAGTTAAAGTAATTCCAAATTAAAAACCCATGATTTTAATTTCATGTATGATCATCCCTTTAAATAGAAGTATATGCTTTACATTATAGGTTAGGGAAAGTCATTTATATATAGATATATACAGTATAAATTAATTATACAAATGGTCACGTAGCTAACAGTTAATTAATTAAACCAATCCAATTGACCCACCAAAACCTTTTTTGGCGAAATTGTCTTCTTCACTTCTTCTTTTGTTCCTAATATTTAACGATGTTTGATTAAAGCTTCTTTGTTTACTAATAAAACATTGGTCTTATCTTCCAACTAATGCACTTAAAACAATCAAACAAACAAACAAATAAGTACATCAAACAATCTCTCCACCTCAAGTTGTTATATCACACGTGGCACCCACAAACAAGTCCACCTCGCCACCACTCCTCTCTACAAACACTAAAATAAAGCCTCAATCTCAAATTAGTTGAAATAAAGATCGGTTGACCATTTTGAGCACCGAGATTGGACGCTTACCTAATAAACTTCAATTAGTTAACACAGGCTGCATAAATCAAAATATTCATTGTGTTCGATTCAGTATAAATTATCATTTCTCTGTAATACACATTTTCATTTTTATTAATTATGCTATTATCTACCTCAAACTAATTCAAACTCGATTCGAGTTAATAAACAAAAATGTATAACTCTTTCAGCTAAAGTAACTCAATTCATAAAGAAAAATACTAGAATGACAATAACAATAATGCATTACAAGACAAATTGGCTCATGAAATTCATTCATACGGCTTCGATCAACATGTTATCCACAAAGATTTATCTATACTCGTATCTCGAAGCTTATACGGACGCCTTCTGTGAGCCATTATAAAGTAATAAATCACTCGGACCAACTTTTATTGCTAACAACACAATTTTCTTAAATAAAAATGGCTGACCTAGTTGCCACGTGTGGCATAGGGTGGTCCCCACTTTACACCTAACCTACTAAAACCAGAACCGGAACCAACACAACCCATTCCGGGTTTGAACTAACTCGACCCGGGCCCTACCTAACCTGAACAACGAACCGCTACAAAAGGTCAAAACTACCCCTGAAGTCCGCCAATCAAATTACCAAAACACCCTTCAAAGGTCGGGCGCCACTTACCGTACATAGCTCCGTTGACACCTTGTTTTCATTAATTTGCTCAGTTTGTTGCCTCTGTGAGTGTGTGTGTGTGTGTGTTTGTGAAGGATAATAACTTAAAAACAGAGTTGATGAATGAAAGAAAGAAACAGAGCAAAAAACAGAGCATCTGAGAAGTGTCGAAGAAGTGATTTCATGTCCATCTGAGCTGAAATTGAAAGAGAACTGAAAAGGGTATGACACCAATCATACTATGATTTGTGGGTTGTCATTTTTTGCCCAGAATTTTGTCCCTCTGGGGAAGAAGACATGGTCTAGGACAAACTGCTTTTGTTTCATCATTTTTTTTTTTTTTTTTCGATGAGATGGGTTTGCTATTTTTTGGGTTTTAATCAATTGGTGCAATCTTTTTTTTTCCTCAAATAAAAAAAATTCCTTTTTTTTGTTCTTGATTTTTTTTTAATTTACATGGGAAATCGAGCTTGTTTGGTGCCTGAAATTCCGGGAAATAATTGGTTGATGATGGAAAAATTGGGATTACTATGCAGACCATACAAGCCTTTCTCCCTAAATAAAGCAAAATCACATCTATCTCTCTCTCAAGCCCTTTTGGTTGTTCTTTTTGATCTTGTTTTTCTTTTTCTTTGGAGCTATTTCTTATCTCGTCTTTTTTTTTTTTTTTTTTTTTTTTTGGTCTTTCAAGGATGGGAACATAGAGAAGAAATTCTATTTGGTTCTTTGGTGAGTGATTGATTTTTCTCTTCATCAGTGTTCATCTTCTTTTGTGTCCTTTGCCTTGATGAATTCATTTGGCATTGATTTTGCCTTTTTTTGATTAAAAGAATGAAACCCAAGTGAATTGATTATTGGTTTCTTCATTGGAGATTGTTTGGTATGCAAATGACTCTCTTCAGTGCTAAAAAGAGGCTTTTTTTTTTTTTTTTTTTTTTCAATCTAAGAATGATTTAATTCAATCCCAAAAAAGAAGCTTTTTTTTTTCCCCAAATCAGATATGATTGTTGGATACCCATTTTTGGTCTACATGTTTATGCCCCAAAAAATTAGTCATTTTTTTTTTTCATGAAATCATTCATAATGTATAGATTGCATTTTTTTTTTTTTTTTTTTTTTGTTGAAGAAAAAATTGGGTACCTTTCGTGTTTCATCATCTTTTTCTTCTACTTTGGTGATCCTTATCTTTGTGAATTGTGTTTGCTTTCAGAAGAATCTTAGCAATTTAAATGGGTTTTATTTGAGTGCTTTCCTTTGTGGTCTATGGCAATGATAATCCCTTGTTTCATGTTTATTATGTAATAATACTGGTGCCCTTCTTGTTGTTCTTAGAGATGTTCTTCAAAAGAACCACTTAGAATTTTCCATTACATCGAGCGGAGTGTAGGGTTTGATCCATGTATCCGACCTCAACCAATTTGAGATTGAGGCTTTAATGTTGCAATTGTTGTTGGTGCTGGACCTGTTGATGGTGCTCTTTTAGTTTCTAATGATTGTCATTCTATGAAATTCATATGTTAATTTAGCATATCAAACAACAGCATAGCCTCAATCCCAAATTAGTTGGAAATTAGTTGGGGTCGGCTACACATATCAAACTCTTCCATTATGCTCAATTTAGTGCCAAAGATTCCAAAAATCATGTTTTTTTTTTCATATTATAGAATCAGTGGCCGAGGTTCCTATTTTGCTACCGATTCTAACTGGTTTTATTTTGCCATTAAGTTATAGCTAGAGCTCTAATCTTACAAAAAAATCACAAAATCTATCCATTCTACCTTTTCTTGACCTCACCCCTTTTAGATTTTGATGCTTTGATTGCAGAGAAGCAAGAAAGTCGTTTCCAATTATCTATGCTATAGTCATTATCTGTGTTACGATAATGCCTTTCCCCGAATACTTTCCTTTCTATTAATGTTTCCACCTACAATCTTTGATGCTCTTGATTTGAATGGTTGAAAGACTAATAATCCATTAGCACTTTGTTGCCAAATCATTGCACAAAATTGAAATTCAATTCAATGTAAAGAATTGCCATCTAGTGTCACCTGCATTTACATGTTATGTTGTGTGAACAAATAACTGTTATTTCTTTTGTCAACATTATTAGTTTCTATATCACTTCAATATTTTAAATTCCAATTATTTTTGCAGAGGTAGTCATTTTAGCGATGGACGAGGATAATGGTAGGAGAGTTGTTGGTGGGTGCAGCGTTGTTTCAGGAAGAGGGTCTGCCCTGGCTGTCAAAGATGCATCGAACTGTGAGGATCGAGGTGGCCACTATTGCAAAAGACCGAGTTGCAATACAAGGCTTAAATCCATTAAAAGCAATCATCAACTTGTTTGCTCCGATAGAGACGGACCTTCTAGTTCTTCATTCCGTCCTAAAAGTGGCAAGGCGGTGATTGGTAGCTCTTCTAAAACTTACTCGGCTACAACTGATGCGAGGAAGCCTCGCGGTAAATTCCATGATTCATCTCCTCATAAGGAAACTGTATCATCGGGGCTGAACCCCGAGGAAGAGAGAGTAGTTCAAGAGCCAAACACCTCTACTTCAAGGGTTCAGCTGAGAGTCCTTGAGGATGACAACATTGAATCAGTAGTTTTTAATGGATGCTCAGTAGATAGTGAATTAGGTAACTACCCTGCGGCGCTAAATGCAAGAACTCAGAAACAAAAATGTCTGGGCAATCATGCAGCATCTCAAGGGTCATCTACACCATCTTTTGCGCGTAGAGGCATCGGCCAAGCTTCAAAGGTTACTTCCAGCCATAGTCAGTGTAGTAAAGCAACTAGATACGGTCTTCGAAATCTCAGATGCACGTCTATATCCGACGTCATATCATCAAGTTCATCTTCACATTCAAGTCATAGTAAAATTAAAAGAGGTCCTGATGGAGAGTGCTCCTCTTCTGCTAGGGAAAAGATAGCGAGTAGCTCATCAAGTGCAGTAAGTTCCGGCAGTCAAATGAATTCTCTTTCTGCTCCTAGTCTCTCGCTATCAGAACGGCCAATTTCTAGACCAGCTTCAAGACGGACCAGGTATTGGCCTCCTAGCGCCGATGGAGTTGCATCGGTTAGGACAAGGAGGACAACTAACGGTGAAGCCATGTCAAGTATTTCCGAACATAGTCACGGCAGTGGTTTATCGCCTCCTGAGGCCCCGGTTTTGGTTCCGGACCTGCCTCAAACTGAATTGCCTATCAGGGAACGCAGTTTGCATGGTACATCACAACAAGCTGCAGCAGAATTGCCAAACACTCACCCGAATTCTACGAGGCGAAGCTTTAGTAGAAATGAAGACATGCACACTGGACCGGTATTGTATTTGGATGACAGAGCTGGCGGATCATTCAGTCGTTTCTCAACAAGTCAAGATGGCGTACAGCGGTTTAATGTGGATGGAATTACTGAGGTGAATTTTGCGAGGCCACAAAAATGATTAATTACAGAAACAAGACCTGTTTCCTTGGAGATTGGCCAGAGAAATTTGGAGTGAAGCTTTCTTTTACCTTTTGCAGGTATTGCTGGCACTAGAGAGGATTCAACGAGACGATGAGCTCACATACGAGGTTATTGACACTTCATCTGAATAGTTTAAATCGATTTACATTTACTAATATATTCCTTTCTTCTTGCTTAAAGCAGCAATTATTGGTTCTGGAGGCAAATTTGTTCATTGGGGGTCTTACTCTCCATGATCAGCATAGGGATATGAGACTTGATATCGATAACATGTCTTACGAGGTTCGTTATTATGTCCACATTAACTATAGAGCCTACTCTACTCCATATCTCCGCAGAAAAAAATCGCATCCTTCGCTTGAAAAAAAGTTGCATTTGTCATACTTTGTCATAGATATGCTTTTGGCATTTGATTTCCCCATCATTGTTGAATGCTTAGCTCTCTTTAATGTGCAATATTAGTCGAACGCTAAAATGGTTTCGTAGGAGTTATGACTCCAAGTCCATGATTTTTGACATTGAGAGACTGTCGATACTGTTTGGACAGGAATTGCTAGCTCTTGGGGAGAAGATGGGTACGGTCAGTACGGCGCTGACCGACGAAGAATTGTCGAAGTGCCTTAAGAAAAGTTGCTTCAGGGCTGCACCTCCAGAAGCTGGAAGTGTTGGGCATGGCAATGAGGATGATGTTAAATGCAGTATATGTCAGGTAATTTTTCCTCCATTTGTTAGAAGATAATTAATAGGACCGCAATTAGGCCAGCTATGCTCTATGGAAGTGAATGTTGGGCGGTAAAGCAACAACAATTACATAAAATGAACGTAGTAGAAATGAGGATGATTAGGTGGATGTGTGGTAAAACTCGTAAAAATAGAATAAGAAATATAGAAATTCAAAGACAAGTAGGAGTAGCACCAATTGATACAAAGATTAGGGAAGGGCGGTTGCGGTGGTTTGGTCACTGCAAAGACGGCCTACAAATTCCCCAACTAGAAAACTTGACTCAATAGATCTTTTGTAGAAATTCGACGAGGTAGTGGTAGACCAAAGTTAACATGGGATGCATTAATTAGGAGGGATTTGAATGGTTTGGAAAGCTCACCATCAATTGCACTTAATCGAGCACAATGGAAAAGTTTGATCCATGTAGCCGACCCCAGTTAATTTGGGACTGAGGCTATGTTGTTGTTGTTGTTGTTAGAAGATAATTTGTAGGCATCTCCTTTTTCACCAATTCCATGTGTTGGTTTTATATCTTTCTTTACTGGTGTTTTTGCTTGAATCTAGGAAACCATGTATATCATCTCTACCTAGACCTCCACAAGATCTAAGATCATACAAGTAGAAGCTACTTGATGATATCATTTAAAGGGTTATTGGTTTGATAAAGACTCGAGTAATATAGAGAGTACAAAAAATCTCGTTGAAGAAATTCGACAGTATATGGATGGACCAAACATAATTTGGGGTGCATTGATTAGGTAGAATTTAAAGGATTGTGAAAACATGCCATCATGTGCAGTAAATCGAGCGGAGTTGAGAAATTTGATCCATGTAGCCGACCTTTCATTGTTTAGCAATTCTCATATCATGAAAGAAAGCATGGTGGTATTATATTACTCGCCTTCGTATCAGCATGAAGTGTTTTTCAGATGAGCAAATTCTTAGTTGAAATATTGAGGAATCTTTCAATAACACTTTCTTCGCAACCGAGGTATTTATGAGTTTGAGTTTTAAATTTTTCAGGAGGAATATGGCGATGGCGAGGAGGTGGGGAAGTTGCGGTGTGATCATCGGTATCATGTGGCTTGCGTGTATCAATGGCTGCGGTTGAAGAACTGGTGCCCTATCTGCAAAGCAGATGCTGCAACACCTTAGTTCTTCAAACTAAAATCCATTACTTGGCCCTGCAACAAGCATTTGCTTTTGTAAATCCCTTTGGACTCCTTTAATATTTGTCTGTGTACATATTACATGTCTTGAAGCAAATAAGCTGCAGCTTTGAAACTTTTTGTACACATGGGTCTTTGCAAAACTTCTGTATTTGTAAACTCTACAAAGATGATGTTAATATATGGCTTATCTCTTTGTGGTACTATTCTAATGTTTCATCTTATTTTTTGATCAAAAGTAGAAGCTCAACTCAAGCTTCTTTGATCAGAAATCCAAGATAAGGCAAATAATTTATTCTACCAAAAAACTAGCTTGACTCATTAAAGCAGGAATAATTTTTCCTTCACAGATCAGAACCAACGTTGGCCTTCTTTTATTATTTATTGACAAACACAAGAGTGTTATAGTTCATTTCAGTTTTCAAGCTCATAGCAGTGTTGATGATGCACCTGGCCTTGTGTGGTAGATTGAGAGGCTTCGAATTGAACAGACCATTACATCTCCATCACTTCCATTTCGAAATCTGCACGGGTGAAGGCATGAGCCTCGGCAAAAATCAGAAACTGCGAAAATAACTGTATTTGTTGCTGCAGTCGATTTCAGTGCAGCGGCTTTTGCGTAGGAAGAGATTTAAGACTTCGGCTGAAAGGGACCTTCTGTAGTATCGCATGTCCTCTTGCGACTATGAACGTCGATCAATCCTGCTTACGCAACAAGAACACAGATTCTTAAATTCTTTTGATAGGAACACAGATTCTTAAATAATAAGGATTACTATAAGAGAAACATTGACCAGAACATTTTCACATGCCTGCAATATAATCATGATTCATGAATGACTGTCAAATCTCTATTTTTCATACATCACTTACTCTAAGCTTAGTATTTCCAATCCAGGATCATGTAATCTCTCCTTAAAAATCTTGAGCCAACATAGAATGTAGAATGAACAGAACATAAAATGGTGACGCGTTAAGAGAAAACTAAGTGTAATTGATAGGTGAGTGATAAGGTTGCATTTAAAGCATTGCTGTCATGACATTAGTGTTATGTTCTATAACGCTACACAATCAAATGTAGTTGCTATTAACCATATCATGCAATCAGATGACATTGATCCTACCTGCTGCGAGTGGCGGAGTGTTCTTCAACTTCTTGCATACATGTTGTTGAGTACTTCTAGCCTTACTGCACATCCTTCCCAAAAAAAAAAAAAAATTTATTCTGATGCTATCACTGAAATTAACAATGCAGTGAGTATATTAGGGTTGAAAGGCATTAGAAATGACCATTGATTTATACTGAAAATACATGCTCACCGCTTTCAAAAAGAAGTGCATGCTAAAGCTAAACTCAACAAAAGCCTTTTGAATTTGGCAGGCAAAGCAACATAAGTCCACCTCCTACCCTCCTCTACACTTGCAGTGTCCAGTAGATTTTCATCAAAGTTCTACATTGGTTCTCAGCTGTATAAGGCGACGGACCAAAATTGGCTGCATAAAATAAAATACAGAAAATAACTTTAAGCGAAGACATTATTTATTTACCACTCCATAAAGAGTAAGTGATGGAGAAATATGTAAAGAGTAAAAATTAACCAAGCTAATGTAGTCTCCTTTCTGAAAAACACAAAAAAAAAAAAAAAGATGTAGTCTCCTTGTGGAACAATTGAGAGAACCAATTGTTTATCCATGCCATAACAATCTACAGCCTCGAAACTGCGTCAGATCACTAGCAAAATGATGAATATCCTCAAAGTATCCTAGTCTGTTATTTGCATGGGAAGATTACCAAGAGGAATGGTGGACACAACTTGAGGTAACAGCAGATAATTGTAATTAAAAAAGAAAATGACATTTCTCAATTCGGGATAATGATAGGAAGCATTTGATCCATGTAGCCGACCCCGTATAATTTGGGATCGAGGTTTTGTTGTTTTTCATTTCAGCATAAACTAGCAAATGATGATCAATTCATATTTCATTTCAATTTCTGAGTTTATGGGGGATAAGTTCATGAATCAAACTCTTCCACTCTGCTCGAGCTATTGCTCGTCATATCAAATCTAAATTGCGGTTGACATGCACGTGTTAATAGCAATAGATTAACAAAGTAGCTCTAAGAGGAAGATGCATTATTATTAATGTCCCACCACAATCATGACCACCGTTGGCCCTTCACACTGAATGACAGTAAATAAAGCTCCCCATAAATAAAAATAGAAAAGTTTTCATTATTTTTCTCACAGTATGTAATAGTGAACATGCTCCAAAAATCTTCCGGAGAAGGCTACTATTGTTGATAAAATCCTGTAAATAGCAATAAAGCAGCCAAAACTCACAAAATGATCAGTTAACAGAAGGAAACAAATTGCAAGAAAAGGGTGGCCTATAGCCCAAGCTTACCAAGACCACAAGACAAAAATTAGGTTAAATGCAATATTTCAAAGGGCCCTAGTTCAAAAATAAAAGGATGATGAACTATAAGTAAAACTAAGGTAGAATCTAAAATCTGAGTTTGGTTTATTATCACCAATCGACAAAAGCCTTTTTTTTTTTTTTTTCTAAATATATAGGTTCAACTACATGAATCTGCTTCCTCCATTCCGCTCTATGCAAGCTACATATATAGTCACATTAGCATTACATATATTTTTATTACTTATTTTTTATCAATGTTATTCTAGGTTTTCTCCTTTCTCTAACTTCTTCACTTATTATTGATAGGCCACTTCACTTACTGGCAAGTCGATCTACTTTATACATGTCAAGTTCATCTTATCGGTTCTTTTTTATTCTATCTCCAACTGTACTTTCAGTTTGAAAATATATGTCAGACTAAGCACATCATTATCTGAACAAGAAGAAATCACATTATAGGACGGACAAGGACAAAAGAACACTGAAATTCAGAAGAAAATGCATTTCCTCGCCAGTTTGCCTCCTAAATGTGTTTATTAACATCACTACGACCTATCATTAATAACCTAACAAAGTTAGTTCAGAAGTGAATAGTTGAACATGCTTTCGAACATTTATCTCAATTTTTTGTTTAACCGTATCCCGTATATGATAACTGAGGAGTTAAGGCCGAACCAGTACCCTTGGGAACCAACGTTACAAGTGTGGGATTTACATAGCGATAGCATGCACCAGATTTGATGAAGACATGCAGAAGAAGATATTGTTTGGTTTTCCATCTGCAGCTAGGATGTCATTGGATATGAATGATTGCGTGACAACGAAATGCATTGTTGAGAATATGCAAGCAACTCACCTTACAAACTGAAGTTCCCAACATGGAAGAAAACATTCTTCTCCAAAACATTCCAGAGTAGAATCATCACATGCTTCATTTCCACAAGAAAACTCCCTATTTCTTCAATTCTTATCTCTTTGATGCAAAAGAGAGATGACTCATTAAATTCGTACAGATCCCAAAATAGGACGTAACATTGTAAAATCTGCAAATAAGAATGTTAAACAGCATCATCAGAAGCTAAAAGGAGTAATGCGAAGAACTTTCATTTTTGTGTAGAAATACTGATCAATACGGTGTCACTAAAAATAGATTGTCTAGATTTATTAAAAATAAAATAAAATAAAAGATAGTCTAGTTTTATAAAAATAGAGTATAAGAAATTATTCCATTTAAACAACACCAACATGCATAAAAAGTTGTAATAATACACAGTTACACACACTAAATTGCACAAGACCACTATAATGGCGCTAAGATTATTCTTAATTCACAATGCAAGAACACAACAAGCTATTTATGCAATTTCAGGTAGTTCAGAACATTGCCCCTCTATCTATTCAACATTATGACCTCAGCTGAGACATCAAATTCTTTCGCTAATAATTTAATACTGACTCTTTCACAGATTATAACCTCACTCTCGCTATTCTCAGCCTTCAAAATCAATCTCATTCAGCAAGTTCCTAAACTACAAAAATAAAAGAAATTTAAATATGCAAACTACCTCGCTGAAACAAGCATGGAACTTTCATCCAACATCCTCTTTTCAGATCTTAAGCCTGCAAGTGTAGTCACAAGTAATGATGTGACAGTTACAACAGCACCGGCACCACTAGAACCTTCCTTAGACTCTTCCAGTTCCTTTCCCACCAAAAAAAGAGAGAAAGCTACATGCCTACATGTTTTCTTAAAGAAAAGGATACTTTTATGAAAATCCCACAAATGAAGAGGTTAGTTAATAATAAAGCAAATATATCTAATAAAATAAAATTATAAAAGCAAATAGAAAAGCTTGTAAAGTTTCCACATTTGTTAAGAATAAAAAATTTGGGTGCAACTTTCTGACAATGTCTTTAAGAGGATAGCAATAACAAATTAAGTGATAGATGCATGAATTACAGCACTCATGCAGATAATCAAGTACTCAGTGCGCATCTTCTATCATTCAAAGGCTTATTATTTCAGCTATTTGTTTCAGTAGTATATAAGAACATCTACATATGTAAAAGCTTTTCGTATCTTAGCGCCGCCAGTGAACTAAAAGGAAGAAAATAACAAATGGCATCAGATAGAAAGAAAAACACTTAAAATGATCTAAAGTAGAATGGGCAAACAATAATTCATGGAATGTTAAGATGCTGTTAATATTGAGAACAATAAATTTTAAGATTTGATAATACATACACCGCAATATGCTGATCCTTACATGACGCAAGTGCGCCTTTTAACAAGCTACACAATGGTACTCCTGCAAAACTGTCCTTGAATTTTTCTCATTACTGGGTATAAGTTACAGAAAAGCCCGAGAATGCGGTTATGGTGGAAGACAACCAACTAATGTTAAAAATACAACAGTGCAACCAAAATCAGGGTGTGCTCTTATTTCAGATCCCTTTTGAAAGGTTGCTGTTATATGTATTCTTGATTTCATTCTGAAGGCTGCAGCTGAACATAGTGATGCCGTGCTCCAATCTATTTTCTTGGAGGCAGGATGAACTTTATATCGACTGAAGTTGACCAGCCCATCACGATGGGCACCACGAAGACGTTGTCGAATCTATGATGCCCATCAAACAATTGCAGTGGCTGTTAAACAAGGAGGAACCAGTAAAGCCACTGCGTGAAAGAAATGAAACAAACATGTTGGATGCGTTATTCTTCACTTTCATGCGTGGATATTTTCTCCAACAGTAAAGGCCAGTCTTCCCCAAGCTGCTGTGGGTTTAGCTGCATTGCCACCTTGAAATCTAGTAGGGATATAGGGCAATGGCTTCTAGGTTCTTGCATGCTTTCGGCAAGCCCGCCACTATTTTGCATCTGCAATTGATGACTTGGCCACATGCCATTCATAAGTTTTCCGTGAGGCTGTTGCTTATGGACTAACTGCTTGGCTGGTTCTTGTCCTGACCTCACTCCAACTAAGTCAATGCAAGATCTAATCAACTGCTTCAAGTACACATCTAACCCATTATTCAACAGATTAGCACAATCATTTGACGCGACTTCAAGTCCATGTGCTCCTGCAATCTGCTCTATCCGTTTCCTCAACGTCTCACTATCAAATAATTCACCACTATCAGAAAAGGTAGCAAAGTTACCACTACTTGACGCGGCGGGCAAAGACCTGCGGGACCCACCAACACTAGCTGAGCAAAATGGTATCCCCAACGGAGCGCGGAGAGGACTTCTAGTAGCATCAGAGTTGTCTCCCTGCTCCACCTCTTCACCATCTTCAACAACTACTACTTCAATATGATCTTTGCTATGTACAGAAACTAGATTATCTGGAGATTTCTTTGTACGTGACCGTTTCATGGGGAGCGGAAGCAAAGCATCCTGGTCACGATCGGGTTGTTCAGCAATGCCTTGTTGGTGCTGCACCGGTCTCTTAAAATCACAAGAATTCGCATCTCCATTTTCCGAAATAACCTTCAAAGTAACATCATCAGGAGCATTGGAAGGGTGAGATGAGAAATCTGTCTTCCCATTCGGTCCTAAAGGACTAGGCCTATCCCTCACTCTCCGATCACGGGACCTACTCTTCCTGGGCGACATTGGCAACACATCCCCATTCGACCAAATGAGCGAAGTGGGACCCATAATTGGGGATGCCCCAATATGCTGATAACCATCTTCCCCAGGAGGAGAAGTCTTCTTGACACCGGCAATAACTTTCGATGGCGATCCTTTCTCATGTAAAGGCGGAGGGACCTTAGCGTGATAAGCATTCTTTAGTATCGACCGTATCAACTGATTATGCAGTGGCAAGTTCTCTCTCCCAAGAACCCGTAAACACAACTTATCAAATTCGCCTTTACTCAACTTCTGGCTTAACAATCTACTCAAATAATCGAAATACCGCCTGGACCTCTCCGGCCCAAGCTTCTTCACTAACTGCGCCTTCAATTCGCTCAAATTGATCCGCTGTAGCTGCTGCGACGACGACTGCATTGCTCAATCCTCACAAGACTCATTAATTGAACTCAAAACCCTAGAAAATTAGGGTTTCCCCCTTTTCGAACAGCGACAACAGTGCCCCCCAAATTCCTCCAACCCTAAACAACACAATGCAGTAATCCCCACAAATCTCATCTTCTACTCAACCAAAACCCTAGAAAAATTTCAGGGGCGCCCCAAAATCCAAACTTGCTGAAGCGGAGATCGAATCACAACAATTCTCAAACAGCTCAATTGGTGATCCATTGAACGCCCAAAAAAAAAGCCCTAATTTTTAAGCGCCAAAACCCTCGGTTTGGTCCGGATTGAGTAACGAAATTAACGGTCGTGGAAGCGAAGGCCAGTAATTAAACGAGGCTCTCGTAAGAGAGAAAAAGTGATTAACGAAGGAATGAAAAGCTAATCACAGCTGACCTTTGAAGGTTAGGCTTGTGAGGGACTGAGATTCGTCGTCGTCGTTGTTGTTGTAGTTGTCGTCCTTGTCGTCGTCGTCGTCGTCTTCATTCGATTGAATCTTCGATTGATGAGCTTCGCTTCGCAAAGCTTGTTGTCTCCAACTGTTGTCGATGTTGTTGTTGTTGTTGTTGTTCGCGGAGTCTGAAATTTGTTTTGTGAGAATTATTAGATTGCACACCCTCGCTCGCTCGATCGCTGGAGCGGTACAACTCACTCACACTTTCTCTCTCTAGGACTCTTTTGGGCCGCTTCTCTCTCTAGTTTTTCTTCTTCTTCTTTTTTTTTCCTTTTTTTTAGTATTTAGTAATTATGTAAATTTTGTATAATATATTTCCCCAAGAAAATATGACGGAAAATGTATAACATAGTATAATCTGTATGAGATGAGAGCTATGAGAGCAACGATCAGTTGGTCTGAATGGTAAGAGACTTGTTTCGTTCCCTAAGCAATATCGGATTTTGGTTTTGCAAACGAAACGATCGAATTTGAACGTTTGCTTTTCATTTTCGTACAAGTTGTCTTTGGGTTAATAGATCGTGGTGTTTTTATTTTAGTTGTCGTATGTAGGTTGGGTGGGTCTAATTTTAAAGTGTACACCCATTTTTTTGATTTTTTTTAAAAAGGAAGAATTTGGAAATGTCCCTTCTTGTTTAGAGTCAATGGAATGAGCGATTAATGAATTTTTGAAAGTCGCTTTTATTTGAAACTCGACAATGCCTGAATGTAGACTAATTGTGTCAAAGTAGATTAGCTCAGGCAAACACGCGAATATTTGGAGAGTCGGCTCATTTGAGGTTCGAGACAATGCTTAAACATGAATTAGTCATATTAGTCCACACCGGACGTATTAAGAGAAAAACCCAAATAATATAATAATAAATAAATAAATTGGGGATAAATGAAATGCTAGGGTGTGCAATGAGGAAAAAGAGAAGCAGCTTCCGATGTTGGGGGCTTGCACTTTATTCACTACTTATGTGTCAAGTCACCATTTGCTTACCTCTTTCGTCACGTGCTATTTTTCCTACGCAAAACTAAATCCATCAACGTAATCCACATCCAAAAATAGAGACAAAAAAAATAAGGGGGTGTCCGGCGTTTTTTACATGGTTAATGAGTATAACAGATGGTCAGAATCGTGAAGATCAAATGTGTACACTCCGCATGAAATTGTGGACTTTTTTCGGCTTTCATCATGACATGGGTAGGAAAAAGTTGTGATTCAAATGGACTAGTAGTAGTACTACTACTACCCAAGCACAAATCATAACTGAATGAGCTTCACTTCACTTCACTTCGACACAGCAGAAGCAGAACTACTGTGTCGCTTCAAATTAGTTGGGTCGGCTACAAAGATCAAACTTTTCCACACTCGCTTGAAACCTGTAACTTCAAATAAGAGAGTATTCCTATAGAGAAATCACAGAAAGAACTGAAGAAAAGCAAATAAGGATTTAGCATTGAATAGGAGACTGACTTCAAAGGCATCATATATCTGATTATCTATGTGCACTTTGTATCTTTTCAGCAAGTTTGATGAAACAGTTGGTTCAATATAAAAGAGAGCTCATGGAGGAGCATTTTTGAAGAACATGAAAGCTCTCAAAAAAAGTTTCATAAACTCCTACCATACAAGGCGTATAGGTCGGCGCCTTCATATTTTTTCAGATTTTTTTTTTCTTTCTGTTATGAAGTTTCGGGCATTTACACCCTTAGAAACCTGAAATACATTCTATGAAAAAGCACCATTATTTTGATCAGGTTCTTTGGGGAATTAATCCGCCTGCCAGCAAAGAAAAAAGGAGGGCAAGAAATTGTGGCGAAGTCCCAATCCCTGAATAGCAGCAACTCTGCGAAAAAAAAAATATACAAAAAACATTCTTATTAATGTGAAATATGCAACAGACATGGGGAGACATTGATTCAATTCAAATCTCGAAAGAAGATTAATAATCAAGAAGCGACGCCAATAAATAAAACAAAAAGTTTACTTGACTTGAAATACTCAGTTTTATAAAGCTTCAATATCAGGTCTATCATAAGGAAAAAAAGTTGGAGTACATATCCTACTACTGTTTTCATAGGAAATTCTACGTTTTAATGTGTCGTGATCGCGAATACTTGGTTTTTTTTTTTTTTTTTTTTTTTTTTTTTTTTATCAAGATGTCCACAAGTTAATAGTCCAGAATCTCCAGATTACATGTGGTGTGATGAACTAACATAAAAAAAAAAAAAAAAAAAAAAAAAAAAAAAAAAAAAAAAAAGACATTGTGGTTTAACGGAAAGTACCTGTACAGTTATGCATCAGATCGGCAAGTATCAACTTCCTTGAAGAACCCTTTGAGGATCAAGCTGGCCACTGCAGTAGCTGGAAGGGACAGCGGAAAGCTCCTGTCTTCCTTTCCACTCTTCCCCAGGTCTCAAGGTGATGGGATTCTCCACTGCGGCAGACTCCACACAGAGCATATGCTTGTACTCATCATCCCCAAAGTCGGCCATTGCCTTAGACTTTTTGTCCCAAGGATTCCATACCACTATAGAAGTACAAATGAAACGAAGTTCAATATGTAGAATACAACTGCATACAAGATCAAGAACACAATAACATACTTTGGGTTCTAGAAAATACACCTTGATGCTTATAAAACTGAGAATTAGCTGAATTGACGAGTATTTAAAGTTTACAAAGCGAAAAAACTGGAATAACAAAGTAAAGCATGTTATACATTTTCTTTACAATACACAAACAATAATCCACATTGTCAGTTTGTTGCAGCCACCAGTGGCGGAACTAGAGGGGGGGCAGGGTGTGCAGCCGCCTCCCCTCGGCTCCGGGACCCTCTTGTAATATCCCGCCCCCGACCACTTCTCTTGCCCCTCAACTCCTTTACCGCCCCCCCTTACGCTCGATACACTTCCTATAGACTATAAATGTAGTCTAAATAATATAGGTTTAGGTGAAGTTGCCCCCCCCAATTAAACTTTCTGGTTCCGCCACTGGCGGCCACGGATAGAGCAGAATGGAGGAAGGACGTGCAATTATATTAGCCGACCCTATATAGGTGGGAAGAAGGCTTTTACTGAGTGGAATTTAGAATTGTACATTTTTCCAGACGAGGAAGCTTGAGTTAGATCTATCAACCAAATCAGTAATGCAAAATGCATATTAAAGGTTACATATGCGAACATAGGAAATTAATTCCAGTTGACAAACAATTATGAAATAGTATTCCATAATCACAGAATCACACTGTCCTCTATCACACAGAAGATAATATTGTTTTCTTCAAGTATCAATAACTACCAAAAGGTACATATATAAAGTTGAAGGCGCATAATTTTCTCTCAGATCCCCAAAAAAAGAAGATTGAACAAACAAACTAAAATAAATAACCATAACCGGGTGGCCATGAAAACCCATCCAGACAGCTCTCACCAGATCATCTTATACAGGAAATAAATAACCACAATTGACTCCCCTGAAGTACCTCCTTATACACAACTATAAGTCTAAGAGTTCAAAGAGTACAAGCTTCTAGGAATTCTTATAGCTTCACCAAGTAGGTTAAATCTCCTTTACGTGAGATAGCAACTATCAAATCAACATGTAAATTTAATTGAACTACACTCACCAGCATCCGGTAGTCCATCTTTTCGAATAACAAAAGTTCTCTTCTTTTCATGATCCAGAATCGCAATCTTAGTAGGGGTGCTGACATATATTTTGTCCACCTTTTATTTTCCACAGAGATGCATAAAACATTTATTAGAAGCAACCAAAACAGGTAAAAACTATATTAAGAAAATCCCGATGAACACAAATACTCACTTCTGATTCAAATGTTATTGCATCCCCTTGTTCTGTGAAACGCTCCTTGTTCTGCAAATTATCCAGATAGTCGATTGTCTCCAGTCCTTCCACCCTCACTTCACTGAAAACGCGAAAATCCAAATAAGCATAGAATCTGCGTGTTAATTGTGATATATAAATAGTCATTCAGATACCAAATGCACTGAGCAGGAGGATCTTTCAACCAAAGGAAAGAAAACAAAAACTTTAAAAAACATTTCAAACATAGACACTAGGAATCACTGCCTAGCATTGAGGAGTAAGGAGCACCTCAAGATCCATGCTCTTATTTTGTAAACCAATCAATAAAAAAATTCCGGCATTTACTACAAGAAAAACATATGCTAGAATCAAATGCATTTTATGACTTTCCAAGAAAGTCGAAAAGTTCGCTACTTTGAGAAACTTCCCGAGAACTACCCATATGCTTAATTACAAACACATGGAAATTATCGAAAACAGCTCGAATCGACAAGAACCAATACATAGTGTCCACCCTTCCCTAGGGATGCTTGCCAATGGGAATGTTCTCTACATCAATTGGACTTGGCTCCATACCAGCGCAAAGTTATACTTAATAACTATAACTAATAGGCATTTACACGATTTTATGCATAAAACAAGGCCCTATTAAACTCATGGGGTTTAACAATTGAATGAAATGCATGAGCACAAAAACACAAGTGATGAAATGATTGCATTATCCGTGCAGCCTGTGGATAATTTATACCTCACATGGCCACCCCAACAATGAGATTTTCAAAGAAAATCATTTTAAAAATTCCAATTCCTTGTAGATGGAAATAGAAGCAGACTTCCTCATGTCGCCTGAGTAATCTTTTTTTCTTACAGGTAGCACACAAACTATCGTGTTGATAAACTTATTCGAGCTGGCATGCAGAACCCATGTAAAGAGAGCATCAAATCAAGCAGACTTCCTCATGTTGCCTGAATAATCTTTCTAAAGGTAGCATACAAACTATCATGTTAATAAACTAAGTTCTCCAATTGAGCTTACAAATGAAGCACTTCCAAGACACCTAGCGAATGCAACAAATTAAGTCATTCAAGGGGAACAGATTAAAAGTTTTGCCAAAATAGAGCTTTTTCTATGCATCTGGTATTAAATAACTCAACACCTTGCAGAGGACTAGGACCTTTTTGAGTAAGAAAAGTATCACAGATATAGTTCAACAGAAACTAAAACCACTGAAAGGAAACAGGTTTTAAATCAAGCAAGTTACCTAATATCAGAAACTGAGAAATATGTATGGTATGCAAATGTAAATGAGAAGGGTTTTCCATCTGCACTGGTGTTTCTAATGCGTGATGTGAGCATCAAATCTCCTCCAGGTCCCAAGGTTACTCTCAGGCGAAATTCATAGCTACAAAAGACAATAAAGTATCAATGATTATTCAACTAAAAGGGAACCAGTCAACAAAGCACACTGCGAAAATCAACCTGTGAGGCCAGATCTTCATATCTTCTTCAGTTGGCTTAAGAATCAAGTCAATAAGAGCCTTGTTAGAGGTGCTAGTTGGAAACGGAGGGGGATCAGTGTCAATGCTCCAAAATTTGGTCCTTGCAAATCCATGTTGTTCAAGAGAACCTTGGTTCGAAAACTGCATTTTAAACTTCCTTAAGGTGAAGGTCTGGAAGCAAAATAAAGTAAAAGAGAAAAAATGGAGAAGTAAATAACCGACCTGAGGAAAGCATATTGGAATTCCTCCCCGTATTGGCTTTGGAGGTTTGAAATTGGCCTATATAAACATGAAACCCAGTAAACAGAGACGCAAAGGAGAAGAAAAATAATTAGCATAAGCATAGAATGCAGCTTTTTTCTTGTTTCAGGAACGTGAGAATATGATGATATTCGAAGCGTCACAAGCAGATGCAGTAATAGCAGATAAAAAGCAGGTCACATAAGTGTAAAATGAGAATTTACAACAACACGGAAGGTGTTATATATATATATATATATATATATATATATATATATATATATATATATATAAAACAAATAAAACAAATGAATTAATACTTAATCGCTGCACAACAGCGCAAGCCTAAGAAAGATAACCAGGTTTCCCTGCTATTAAAGCCCTGCAAAGGACAGAATATATATAACACACAAACTCAAATACATGAAAATGACTTCTCATTGCAGGATTAGAGGAGGAGGCAACCAATGAAGAAAAAAGATAACTTCCATTTTCTGTAGCAAAAAAAAAAAAAAAAAAAAAAAAAAAAAAAAAATTGTTTTTAGCGACTATTATATGTAATTATCTCACAAGCAAAAAATAGATGACTCCATTCAAGCATCTCAACAAAGAAAATGTTACAGTTATTGACTATTTTTCAACTAAGTGATCAGAATAAGATAAGGAAGATTTAAAAAGAGAAAGAAAAAACTACCAGTCAGAAGAGCACTGTGATTTACTGGTAAAGTAAAATATCAGGAAAGTGTTTGAGTAACATACTTTTGTTTCATTGATTTGCTACAAGGTTGTCGGAATCCTTAGGACATGCCATGGGTGCACGCATCTCGATGCACAATTTAATGGGCTCTAATAACTGTATAGCAGGATGTAATGAAAGTATGCCAACTCAGTTTTATCCAGACTATTATTCAAGCCACACTAACCAAATGGATGCAACAACAATTATATTCTTACGCTTATAACTTTCGAGGAAAGCATCATATTACTAGAGAAGAATACTTCCTCTATCAATCATGGAGATACCTTTCTTTCCTTTGAAGAAGTTAAGGCTGTTTGAAAAAGAAAGATAAGACATAAAAAAAATCGCTAACATGCTGCCACAAATGGCAACTCAGATGAACTGAGAAGTAGACAAACCACAAGGGAAAGCCAGCCCACGGCATCAAAGGTAGAACAACTTTTCTTTTTTGTCATAAGAAATGCAGTACGAAAAGACTAAGCTCTTTAAATCCTTTACGGTCAAAGTTGTCAAATCAACAACACAGCCAAATGACCTGGAAAGGTAGTCTACCCTTTCTAATCTTTGCTCTGAACAAAAGTACATCTCCAATCTATTACAGCTATGTGAATTACAACTTTGTACATCAGAATCAATCAACTGCTTTCATGCTTAGAATTATGCGAGTTAAGGTTCATAACCTCACTGTCATGATTCGTGGGTGAAATTCCAACATATGGATTTATAGCTGAGAAAAAGAGAGCAGTTTATCCACAGTTTATCAGTGACCACTCATCTTTTTCTTAAAAGCATTCAATTAATTAATGGTTTTTATAAGAGACTAGAACTTTTACAAATTACAAAGCATGACTTCGAAATCACTAGAATACAACGCACAACTATTAGTATTGAGAATCAAGAATTAATAAATGCGTTATTAAGCAATTAAGATATAGGAGTAACTTGTGTACCTACTCTCAACCAACAGTGAAAACACAAGCCCAAGTGCTGGCTCGCTGATTAATGAGAAAAATAAAAAAGGATAAAAGTGATGGTGGATGCCTCTCTCAGGCTTGTCAAAAAAAAAAAAAAAAGATATCGAAACAACAACGAAATAGGAATATCCTTAACATAAAAAAGCATAAAAGGATAAAAGTGCTGGCTCGCTGATTACTACCTTAGCACTGACGAAAAGCAGTTCGTCTCCATGTTCATTCTTCCAAGATGTCACGTGAGCCCCATACAGATATATCTGTAACAAATGTAATAATCCTTTTCAATTTTATCCGCGATCACAGTTATACTCAGTATCACCAATATCAGTCATAAATGTTCATTCTGTATGAACCTTTTTGATTTGAAGCATTCGTTGTCGAGCCAAAACGAATCATCCACAATAGTAACGGATGGTTAACATATTGACATGTTCATTCAAGAGAGAAAACAAGAACCACAGTGAAGTTAAACAACTTGTCGCCAAGTTTCACAACTTTGCAAACTAGAAATGCTAAATTTGCATGCATCACAGCCAAATCCAAGTTACCTCAATAGATCAAATTTCCAATTTAACATCAACACGTCCTATATTTTTTCAGAAACAGAAATAGCCAAATGCATTTTAATATACATACGTCACAAATGACCTCAATTGTCAGCGTAAGAAGACCACAAATCAAAGTATTGCTGCTAGCCCCTCTATTGCGAATTTATTGCAATATACATTTACAAGAAATGACGCATTATAGCAATAACTTAGCATATTTTATATGTTAAACATTATGCACAAGGTTACTATTAATTTTAAACATAGACTGGCATCTCCATTTCTTATATCTTATATTCCTTTAAAGCGGAGCTTAAATCCTAGTTTCTACATTGTTTCCAGTTGAAAATAGTAATTGGACAACCGGATTCACTTTATTCATGATCAATACGAATGAAGTACCTCCACGTTTAACAGCACCTAAAGGCCTTCCAGAATAACAGCATAAACTACTAGGATAGCAAGAAATTAAGCATTCGTTATCAAGTCAAAACAGAACTATTGTGACAAACATCTCCGAACCAAAGCCGAAATGAATTTCACTTGAAGGATAGCAAGAATCCCTATAAATAGTTCTCATCGGAAGAGGAAAATCATCTCCAGAGCCGACATGGAAGATAATTTCTCTGATGGCCACTAAAGAAGGTTTCAAGAGTCAGAAACATCACGAATTTCACTCAAAAAACCGCAAGAATCCCTAAGAAACGGTTCCATCAAGAACGAACAGAAAGATTTTCTTGAAATGGCAGTGGTTTCGCAGAATCTACAAAAGAAAACCACAATCGACAAACAAGAACGATAAACCGCGCATTCACAACAGCCAATTCACACTTCCGATGGATCCAGCCATCGCGATTCATCTCTCACGAGAAGCTCAGCTCAAACTACGCCACAACTTCACAACCTACACAATTGAAACAAAAGATCGCTCGCACGCTACCTTCACCAGATGCATCACTCTCGCAAACCTCCAATTCGCCCAACCAAACGAAAGATCCAACCAGTGAGAACAATCGCACCGAAAACGTGAAATTCAATTCAAGGCCGATTCGAATCAGAAATCACGGAAAAACAACAACAGATCCAAGACATTGACGAAAAAGAACCAGATCCAGTCGAACCACGCCGCGTCACATCAAAATCCACTCAAAACCAATTTCAGTACTCCACCACATCAAGAACGCGCAGGAATCGAAAGCGAAGACATCGAGATACGCACTAACCTCTGCGGAGCCGCCGCGGACCTCTCTGAGGACGACCTTGTCGAGGCCATTGACGCCCTTGCAGAGCTCGACAGGAACCCTCTCGCTCGTCGCCATGGTTGGTTGTTGTTCTTGTTCGTCTCTCCACAGCTCTCTCGCTCGTCTTTTCAACTGAAACGCTTTGTTGGCGTTGGTGTTGGTGGTTTCAAAAGAGAACAACAACTGATCCCACTACTACTACGTCTATTCGTATTTATAGGCGGCACCGAATGCGTGAGAGCGCGCGTGACGTCCACGTCGGCGCGTCCAAATGTTGTGCATACCGTGTGTACTGCCCCCATTTCTTTCTTTTTCAAGCATTTGTTGTGTTCTTCGTATAAACATGGATTTTTGCGTGTATAAACATCAATGCACAAATTAATGGATGAGAGCATCATAATGCGGTTCGATTGATGAAAATGAATCTAACGTCATTTCCTCTCTATTTTGGAGTTTTTGAACAATGAAACGCCGAATTTAACGTTTCACTGTTTATGAACTTTAAAATATAAATCTATTTTTATTTTTCGTATTTTTCAACTTTATAAATATGTTATATTTTTTATATTTTTTTTAAGTTTATAAAAATAAGTAATTTATTTAAAAAAAAAATTCATACTTTTAGTAATTTATTAAAATTGATATGAATAAATTATAAAAAGAACGAAAATAAGGAATAAAGTTTTAGATAATAAATAGAGTTCATGGTTTGAGGAAAAATATAGTTTGATGTAACAAATATGTATAATATAGAGGGAAAATAGAGTTTGTGGTTGAAAATGGTCTAAAAGCGCACTCTGAATCATTTTTTTTTTTTTATTATAGTGACCCTAATGATGATAAAACAACTCTCGATTTGTCATAATACGAACCTCTTTTTACTTTGCACAATTTGATATTCAAAATTCATGAGCCTTGACTATTTAGTTATGAGCTGAGTTAGCTCATAAAGCAATTATACGATATGTTCATAAGATTTAAATTCGAGATCTTTACTTAAAGGACTCATGCGCTGAATTATCCGACATAATTTCATTAGGCAAACAAAACTTCTTTGTAGCTTGATCGCTTTTTTGGAAGTGGATAAGGTGGTGATTAATGTTGTGAGGAAAGCGATTGAGCGACAATTTTTTATACTTATATTTGCCACACAAATGTTGGGGTTTTCTAAGTGTTGCGTCGAGATGTGTGGGCGCAAGATCCACACGCACGTCTAAAGGATATCAAGAACTACGTTACAAAAGTT
Organism: Stephania cephalantha; assembly: GCA_039657325.1. NCBI lineage: Eukaryota > Viridiplantae > Streptophyta > Magnoliopsida > Ranunculales > Menispermaceae > Stephania > Stephania cephalantha. The sequence continues at coordinate 1,828,708 of CM077576.1, read as the reverse complement.
TGTTGCAACGTAAGTTCCCTTTTAAAAAAAATAAAAAGAGACATTTGATTGCGTGGTTTTTCCGGTGATGGAAACTTGATGAGGATGGCGTTTTAAACGGGAATCAAGCAAGTAGGTTCATTAAAGATGGAAATATAACAGTATAATAATGTTTTTTATATTCTTTTATGTGGGGCATAGTTATAGTCGCAAACCAACTGATTTGTTCAAGTGGGAAGAAAAGTTACGAGTTCGAGTCTTATAGATAAAAAATGTTGGGTTGGGAGAGCCATTCCCGCGTAGGGCTCAATAATGCATAAGTGTAATGATACGTGAATAAGAATAGTTAATAGGAATCCACATCGAAAAATTGGTAAATACGTATTTCTTTTTGAAAGTGATTTTAACATGATATCGTATACGTTAAGAAGAGTATACTTGGTGTGTTCGGTTCGCATGACTGCTTAAGTAATCCATTGGATTAAATGTAATCCGTTGTTCACTTCGCATGATTAGATAATGTCATCGGATTAAGTTATCCTACAAACTTTGTACTAAACAAAATAGACTCTCACCCTATCACTAGCTAATCCAATCTCTCCCAATATGTGTAAGGACGAAAATGTCCTTCACTTACTCCAAACAAAACCACCGATTTTGGGGGTTTTATACGAGGAAGGGTAAAAATGACATTTTATTTTAATCACTTAAAACCATATCATGCCAACCGAACAAGTCTCAAGCTTCGGATTAACTCTAATCCATAGTCATGCAATCCAATGCTTGCTAATCCGACCCTATCAAGACAACCCTATCAACCCAACCGAACACACCATTAAATTTTACAAGGTTGCCATAATTACATCATCAATTGTATTTAATGGAGTTAAATGGAAAATGAAATAATAAAATCTACGTAATTGAACTCAATTAATTTGTTAATAACTTCATTTATTGATATTGACATTTTCTTCTAACAAGTGAGAGCGTAAATGATTTTTTTTTTTTATTGATAAGAAAGAAACCAATTTACTCGTGCTAGGACTTGAACCCTAATTTATTACATAAGCGAACGCGTGCAATATAAATGGTCTACCCATTTGGTTGGTCAATGATTTAAATTTTGATTACAATAAGTTTTTTAACGCATGCAAATTTGAAAATGCACGCACCAATTAACTATTAAATAGCAATAATAGAGGTGTCAATTTTTTCAGATCCGGACGGGTCCGGGTCTAAGCCACCCTTAATATGAACGAGATTTGCATTGTTTAGACTCGGCTCGATTGTAAATTCGGACAAATATACCTTGCCCAGACCTAATTTACTTTAAATCTGAGTTGTCCAAATATCTGAATTTGTCAATTTTTAATAAATCATTTCATGTTTAAAAGTTTTTTTTTATTATTAAAATCATTGTAAATCCATCGATTACATCGTAATATAATATTCTCTCACATAATTTTGAAAAGTAATGTTCAAGTTGTATTTATAATCTATCTATATCTATATATCTATAAAAGTTGAAGGAGAGAAAAAGTTTTACATGCTCTCTCCTTCAACCATTTCATTTTTAAGATTTTCTCAACTTTTCTATTTTTATTTTAAGATATTTGTATATTTGTGTTATTTATTGTTTTAAGATATATTCATCTCCCCATATTTTTGAAAAACGAAAAATCCGATTTTGAACAATCAAACAACAGTCTAATTAATGAATTATTCATCAATGTATTGAGTCTCTGTTTCAAATTTTACACTGTCAATTTGGTTACCGCAACATTATTTATATATATTTTTTACGACACTGAAATAACGATTAAGTTTATTTGAATTGTTTTTTTGTTAATGAAGGGTTACTTCAATGATTTATAAGTAAATATTTTTTTTACTCTCTATTGTATATTTTTTTCTAAGAAATATAGGTTGATTATTGTGAATTGTAATTTTAATTGTAAAAAAATATTACAATATGTTCATGTAAATTAATTCATTGACTTTTTTGTAAAGTTTTAATAACTCATATGCAGAGCGCATGAAATTGGCTAGTTTTAAAATACAAGACATAATATTATTTTTTTGTTAAAAGACAAAATGCATATTATTGTCTCGAGCAATTTAGTAAGTCTCGAAATTAAAATAATATATTTCTATACAAGCTATGTACCTAAGCAATAATATTTATTTGAAATGAGGTATTTTTTAATAAGGATTCAAAATAAGTCTGACATTCAAAAAAAAAAAAGTTTAGTAATTTTCTTTCGTTACTTTGTGTGCCTTTCCAGTGGTGAATATATTAATTAAAAAGAAAGACACAATTAGTGACAATTATTATTTTTATTACAAGTTTGCAATGAGCAACCCGCCAATTAATTAAGAGGCAAATTTGTTTCAATTACAAACTTTTATATATATATATATATAAAACTTGATAATACCTTCCTTCAAGAAATGCGGCCAATCACACATATCAACATACCAAAAGCGACCTAAATATTATGTCTCTTATGACATGCTTATCTAAGCCTAAGATTAATTGTAAGGTTGACGTTTGGTTCGAGTGTTAAGTAATACATGGTCTTATCAAAGCACTCAAACCCAAGCTTACATGTTCCTTGTTTGTGAAAAGTCCATCTTGCCCCTCATTAGAATTCATTTTCTCACTCACTGCCCATCTCCAAGTAGTGGGTACTTGAACCAAACACATTTAAATAAAACATTCATCTCTCCCTAAAGCCATGAATTAAATAAGTCAATTCCTATGCCTTACATATAACTCCAACCAAACATGACTTTAAAACTTAATCTCAAGATTCTCAATGATAGATCATGAGTTACGATGACCATGTTACGCGCCTCGAGATGCACGTGCCAAATAAAAAAAAAGAAAAATATTAGAATGAAAACAACAAGTCACACCACAAGACACATTGACTCAAAAGAGCCATTTATATGACCTCGACTGCGTGTTATGCATCAGAATTTGTGTATGCACGCATTTCGAGATGCGCATGGATAACTCTTAAAAATTAATGTGACTCGTGATGTGACTTTGTTGTTGTCATTTTAACACTTTACTTTAAAAAAAAAAAAAACGCGAGAGGTTGCCCCAGTAATTCACTTTGGACAAACTTTGGGGCAAAGGAAAATGCTTGGGATATTATTTTAGATATCGATTTTGGACATCCGGCAGCCGTACGCTATCCGATACAACTCAAATTCGTATCTCGAGATGTATCGACGACGCACAACCGCTAGTCGGCGAAAGGCAGCTTCAGCAGAAACAGTATATCTCACGATAGGTTCAAAATCATGGAATTTCACTATCTAGGGTTTACGCTCCGCAAATGGTAATCCCAAATTCATACAAAATCATTTCGAGGAGCGTATTTGTTCTGCGATTGTTAGGGTTTTGAGTAATCGAAATGGAGGGGAGCGACGACATGGAAGAATCAGCAGCGAAGACGACGACGACGACGACGACGACGACGACGACGAGCGGTCCGAGAAAACGTCCGATCGTCTCTCCAGATCCTTCGCGCAGGGTTCGTAATTCTCTCAATCCATCGTTTGTACTGTGATTGCGAATTTGATTATAGTGATTTTTCAAAGTTTGGTTGGTAATGGTAATGGCGATGCTGCCGAGACTGAAATGTTAATGGCGATAGTCTGAGTGTATGTTAAAGTTGTTATCTTTTGCTCTTTTAGCTTGATTTCTTGGTTAGTCATGATCATGGTTATGGTCATGGTGGGGGATTCTAAATGAGGATTTGTTCTTTGTCGTTGTGGTTGGGCATTTGGTAATGGTGATGTCGAACCTGAAATGTTGAAATGTTGATGGCGAGGTTGTCGAAATCGACTGTTGTGGACGTAGGGATTGAAGTTTGAGGAGAAAGTATGTGTTTATTAAAGTTGTTATCTTTTATTCATTTAGCTTGATTTCTTGGTTATTCATGGTCATGGTGGAGGATTGATGATCATGTCTAGGGTTTCAAATTCAAAATGAGGATTCATTCTTGTCATTGTGGTGGGCATTTGGTAATGATGATGTCGAACCTGAAATGTTGAAATGTTAATGGCGTGGTTGTCGAAATCGACTGTTGTGGGCGTAGAGATTGAAGTTTGAGGAGAAAGTATGTGTTTATTGAAGGTGCTGTCTTTTACTCATTTAGCTTGATTTCTTGGGTATTCATGATCATGGTGGAGGATTGATGAATATTTCTAAGGTTTCTAAATGAGGATTTGTTCTTTGTCATTGTGGTTTGAGCATTTGGTAATGGTGATGTCGAAACTGAAATGTTGAAATGTAAATGGTGAGGTTGTCGAGATCGACTGTTGTGGAAGTAGGGATTGAAGTTTGAGAAGAAAGTATGTGTTTATTAAAGGTGTTATCTTTTAATCATTTAGCTTGATTTCTTGGTTATTCGTGGTCATCGTGGAGGATTGATGAACATGGACTTTGGATATTACTCGGCGTGATTGCGTCGCTTGGATCTCGATTTGTCAAGTTGGAATTGATGTTGGTGATGCCGAAATTGGCATGTTTTGTGGTCAAGTAATCAAGGTTTGTAGAGGAATTAAGTTTTAATACTGGATTCAAGAAGACCATTACGTTTTGATTGTGTTTTTAATTTTGATTTCTTGGTGCTATGACTCGGATTGATGTATCCTGTTTCGGCTTTAATTGATAAATTGTTCAACATTATCGATCTTCTTTACTTTTTGTCATGGTGTTTGTCTTGTAGTCGAGTGTTTTGGTTTGATCATGACTAACTTATGGTTATCGGACAATTACAAGCATGTTTACTGCCTCCCCTACTGTCTTGCTTTAAGTTCTTGTTACTATCTCCTTCAATGGCTAAAATTACAATAACGTCTAATGATGTAGCATCCGGAGCAGCTTAAGGGACGCGCAAATGCAGTGTCCGGAGAAGTGGTAAGTACTGCATATATAAAGTGTAAGATAATTGTTATTTGTTTGAAAATCAAAATTGGAAGATTATTGAAATTAATCATATCTTGTTTTCCTTACCATTATTTTTTCTGGACTAAAACCAGCATATCGGTTTTTTAACTAATGAAACTTTTGTAATCTCATTGTTAGTGAAGATATGGCCGATGCCAAACAAGAAGCTATATAGATGCTCATGTAAATGTAATTGACTAGTTAATTTCATTTATTACTAGTTTTCACTTTTTTCTTCAAGGAGCACGTTCTTAATCACACTTCTTCTCCTCTTCCCTTTTGCTTGAATCACTTATTTTTATTTAGTTAGTGATTGTATGAGTACAATTCTCCTCTTTTTGCAGAACTTTATTCAAGAGGAAGATATTCGGTTGCAAACTACTCGAGCTAGATGTATGATGTTACACAAGTAGCATTTGCTTCATTTGCCGTCCCAATTTTTTTTTATTTTTATTTTTTCTCATTTTTGTTCATATTTTTTGAGCAGTTGAATTTGATTTTGTATATTTCAGTGTCAAATGTCCTCCAGAGGCATGAGGAACTCAAGGAGCGCCTTTCTAGGTACTCCACCACTCCTTTGTCATGAAATCTTGTTGTCTTCTCTTCCTCTTTTTTTTTTTTTTTTCAATATTTTTAGGACCATGCATGAGATTCATTTATTTAAGTGATTTGTCATTTTTAGCTCAAGTGCGAACTAGGATAATGGAATAAATAATTTTGCCGAGGAAGAAATCTGGATGGATATCAGTTTTTTGAGTAATATTTCGTTCTAATGAAGTTTTTAGAAAGATCTTGTACGAATGATGCTTTTCTTTCATTCACCGAATTGAATATAGACCATGCTTATGCTCTTATAAAAAAAATGAACCATGCTATGCCAGCATTTCACTTGTTTTGAATTTTTTTTTTTTTTTTTTTTTTTTTTGTTATATGCACATGCAGCGCAGCAGTTGGTCAGTTTTTAGCTGTCTAATCTCATAGTTTCGGGTTGTGTAGTATTGTTGGAACTGTTTGTCTTTGTCTGGTGTGAAGTAATTACAATAAAATAGAAATTTAAAATACGTGATTTGATATTTATTGAGAGGAAACGAGGACATTTTAGTAATACACGTGCATATATTTCATAATTAGTGCCATGAAATGAGAACTCTTGATTTTGCAACAAAGGGTAGATAATGCCAAGTGTATTCAGTCAAAACATAAATATTAGCTGATTGTTGTAGACAGTCTGTCATTTTCAACTTTGCTAAGACGTTGATTTTTCATAGGGATACAGACAAGATGATTTATGCACGATTACAAAAAGAGTTCGATGCTGCAAGAGCTGCTCAAACTGAAGGTGTCCTCCATGTACTAATTTTAGTTTTGAGGTTATCTCTTTTGAGTGCTTCTTCGCGGTCATTAAAAACAAGAGGATATGCCGCTTGGTGTTGTTTTCTTAATTTTTTGTTCTCATGATTTCAATTTTTGATAATATGCTTGAAAACCCAAAAAAATTGTTCCCACTTCATTTATAAAATTAAGGTTAACTATAAAAAATAACACAAATTTTGTGTATTGTTGCAGAAATAGCATCAACTGGACAACTTTCAATTTCATTAGAAATAGCTCAAACTTTTAACATTCATTCGATTTTAGCGCACAATGTAATCTGGGTTTTTAGGAGCAATGTCAACTGAGGTTTATTTTATTTTATTTTATTTTTATTTTTGGATTCGGTTCACTTGAACCACTCGAATTAAAAACCAGATCAAACCCAACCAACATATATAATTTGAAAAAAAGGTAGAAAACACACTAAACCAAATTGAAAGGACGAACACATTAATTCACATCTCATGTTCGCACATAGAGGAGGGAATTACAAACTCGAACTCTAGCTTCCAAAGCTGATAAAAGGGGTTGTTGGAGTGTTTCTAGCATTTGATAGAGCTTAAGAGGGACGAGAGAAAAGAGAGGGTATCCTAATGATGCTTTTGTGTGTCATCATGGCAGCATTGTGGAATTCCTAATTTCAAAGCACACGTAAATATGTATGTATGTATGTATGTATGTATGTAAGTATGTAGTAGAAGAATTGTGTAGAGGTATTTAATGAACCATTTTGATGGTGTCAACTGTCAATCTTTTGCAGTTTTGCTATATAGATTTGTTCTTTCTATTTGGTTTCATGTTTTCATCCCTTTCTTGAATTCTATCAGTTGGTTGGATTTAATCTGGTTTTCTATTTAACCGGTTCAAGTGAGCCGAATCCAAGGAAAAAAAAAAACTCGTTTCAAGTTACCTCTAAAAGACTAAAACCCCATTACATTTGTGCTAAAATTGAATTGACGTTGAAAGTTGTGCTATTTCTGACGAAATTGAATGTTTATATTACTTCTGCAAAAATACACAAAGTTTGTGTTATTTTTGATAGTTAGCTCTGTAATATTAGCATTCGGTTGTTGACTACCGGGGTTCTTGTATTTGGAACTTGATTCCATGAAATCAGTTGTACAATGGGCAAGATTAGTCTAATCGGCACATGCGTATGTGCTTCTCTTGCATTTATCTTTTATCAGCATTTCTACTTTAGGTGACGTAGTAAGCTTTGTTTACATTACAATCATTGCCCTTTATACATTAGAGCTCCTAGAACTAGGATGAAGGAGAGACATTTGTTAGGAGCTAGCATTAACTTAGAATATTCTTTGCATTTTTATGAGGATCCCATTATTCGAAAAATGTCTTTTACAACAACTTGATCCTCATATTTTGTGCTGTTTTCACCTATATATATGTATATATTATGATTGTGACTGCCTTTTGTTTAAGATTCATACCCTTCATGGAAAATGTGAATTCTTTTATTGGTTTGTATCAACTTTTGTCAATTTTGCTTTTTCAATGTACTACAGAAAATTGACAATGTGGTTACGTTTGCTGTTTAGATACATAGTATAGTCAATATCCATAGGAAGATTCTTATTGATTCATCTGGCTGGAAATGTGTATTCCTGCATGATCATTGAATTTCTAACTGGAAAGTGCTTTTGCAGAGGTATATCTAGATGGTGAAGAGTGGAATGATGGGCTATTAGCTACAATCAGGCAGCGGGTACTCAACTTTTTAACATTTTCAAAGTAATTAGTAATGACAGAGGTTGAATTTTTTTTTTTTTTTTCCGTTTTCAGAATTGAATTATTTTGGATTTGGCTGTTAGAGTTTAATTATCTCGGATTTGAATAGTTAACCTTTTCTTCTAGTTTGTGGTTATTTGCGGTATTGCAAAGCCTTATTGCCATTTCATGCATCAGGTGCACATGGAAGCAGATAGAAAGGCTATGTCTGGAGACGCCGCTGCCCTACCTGAGCATCATTTCCATGGAAAGACTACTTATCGTGTTGGAAATAAGGTATTAATATGGTGTAAATCTAATTTTGAGATTTCTTTTTGGATTAATAATAATTGAATATTATAGCATGTTATGAATTACTAAGCATCTAGTTTGACTTGAGATTGTTTTGCACCGAATAATTAGAATGCACGACCCAAAGTGGATGATATGCCGGGAAAGATCATATACAACATGGTGAAGTGATTTAGGAATTAGTTTTACATATGGGTTCTTGTCTAATTCATGTTAGATTTTCTCCATTGCATTCAATTGTTCATTTTTTTTTTTTTTTTTTTTTTTTTTTAAATGTTGTCCTCTTTTTTCTTATTTAAAAGAAAAATTACATCGACATGGTAAACAATGAAATAATTTCTTTCCAAAGCAATCAAAATTGAGACTTCAGTTTTTCTCTATTTCGGAAGATTTGAAGTGCTATTTTATTTTTTCTGAACCGCACTGATGAATTCCATATTGAAGTGACTATCTGATGGAATTATTTTCTTTTTGAGCACAGGTTATATGTTGTCTAGAAGGGGCCAGAATAGGCATACAGTACGAGACATCTTTTGCTGGTTAGAACAACCCCTTCTGCATCTTTATTAATAGATACACAAATGAATATAGTTAGGCTTTTCTTTTTTTATATGCACTACGAGTCTATGATTATGAGTAGCAGAATCACAAGCCAGTTCCTGTGCATTTTTAAGGCATCTGCTGATGGAACTAATGCTCAATTTTGGTTCCTTATAAACATGATCTGAAATCAACAGTACATTGTCAATCATCGCTAAAGAAAACATATCTTCTAAATATCCGTATTGTGGAATTTTGACTGAAAATGGAAAATGCGCACCGTAAATGCACTGAACAGCTATCACCTGTGATAAGTGGTGCTAATCACTGTATCTCATTTGTTCCTCATGGTTACGTATTTGTTGAACTGATCTCAATGCTCCATTCGTTTTTTGTATTTGTAATTGCAGGAGAATCTCGTGAATTGTACCATTGTGTTCTTGAGAGCAAGTCATTCCTTGAAAAGATAACTGTAATTGAACATACAGTTCCTTTCTTTTTATCCATACAAGAAGCAGTAAATGACCTTCTCTCTTCCAATGCTATGGTAAGGTCGGTTACAATTGCTATCTCAGATGTTTTTTTTTTCCTGGTTCTATGCCTTCCCTGGTCCATGCCTTAACTGTTCATCAAATTCTGTATCTTTGTAGAAATTCATCGACTATGTTGGAGAACTGGTCCAGGCTTATGTTGACAGGAGGGAGCAGGTATACTATCATAATGTTTTGCACGACTAAGCGTACTAAAACTTTTTTGTTGGCCTTATCTTTTTGAGTTTTGAGATAAGAAGTCATGGGTTTCATGATCTTAAGTTTGAATCCATGAATGAGAAGAGAGGCCGTAGATGACCTTGAGCTGCAGCTTCCCACAAAAGATGCCTTGTCTAGAAGACTTTTCAAATTATGATAGCTGTGGGTTGTGTAACAGTAACATTTTGTAGACTTGTCTTTCAATTTTCATGGGGGAAACTTTAAGGGTAGTATTTGTACTTGAGAAAGTCAAATTTTTAGGCGGTTTCCTGGCATTTACTTATTGTGACCATGTTGAGTTGAGCATTAAAATATCTGGTCTAGTAGACCGGTGATTGCCCTGTGTAGTGTCCATAGTTGATGCATTTGTAATCTATTGAGCTCTCTGACAAATTATGGTAGTGATTAGCGCTTCTGTTGTTTCTGTTTTTTACCTGAGGATCTTAGAATAGTTTCTTGGTTGCATTTTCATCACATTCACACTAGTAGTCTGGTTGGCTGGAGGCTTAAACCTAAAAGTAATGGACTTGTCTTTTTGCCATGTAGGTTGGCCTTATCAAGGAGATGTATGGAACTCGAATTGGAGAACTTTATCACAGTCTCTCTTACAATATTATCGAGTTTGTAATAGATGATGATGATTGGTAGGTGTTTGATCCTTGTATTCATTTTTGTTTGAGATCATCTCGTTCCATGGTCTGTGTTATGGGAGAGAGTTTAACTATTTTCTTATTACCAGACCTGGCCATCTGTGTTAAGATGTAGGTTTAGACTCGTTATTTTCATTTATTTCTGCTAACGATGTATTTCTATTTTTTCCGATAACTTTTTCTGCGATTGAGAAATGTCATTATTTATTGTCATTTTGTACTAATGAAATTGAATGTGTTTCATTCCTGCTACAGCAAGGTGACAGTGAGTCTTAGATACTTGGATCTGGTCTCCACATTACCAACTAAAATCAGAGTTTTGGCATGGCCAGTACATCCATCAAAGAAAAACTTGACTGCAACCACCATGGTGAACAGTAGCGGCAATGCGATTCCAGCAGCCAATGCTACTCCTGCTCGACTTACTTATGCTGAGGATGCCTTGAGAACCATGAGCTTGCCAGAAGGTACAAACATCGAAATTTAAATTGAAGGGAACCTTAGATGCTTGTTATAAGGTCATAAAGATTTGCATTGTCAACAAATCGCGCTGGACGGCCTTATAGACAAGCATTATAGATTTCCTCAATTCTAATTACATTACAACCTCAATTCCATATTAGTTGGGGTCGACCATGGTCATTCTTAAATTAACTTGTTCGTTTCTGCATTTTCTGTCTTTCAGCATTTGCAGAGATCGTGTTAAACTTGAAACAAGCCCTCCAGGAAATATTTCAACACGCAGTTTCCAGTTAGGTAAATTCCTACAGGAATAACAGTTACCTTTTTTAGTCACAAGGAACAATGTCACTCGAGATCGTGCTGAATTTGCCGCAAGTCGACATCCAGTTTCAATTTGGGTAAACTCTAATGGCAACAGCATTATCCGCGGGACTTGCTCTGAGTTGGTTTCCGATTTGAGGCTAATCTCGTTTTTCAAGCAATTTCTGGTCATAATTAGTTAGAAAGAGTTAACAGATGCTTTCGCCGATGCCATGACATGAAGATTACTACCCTTTTGTAGGACCTGAAGTAGAAAAAATAGATAGATTTTCTTAGATAGTGTTGAGGTGAACAATTGGTCCATTGTGAATAAAAAAAATGTTCTGTTCTCATATTGAAAATTACAGTTTATTTTTTTCATTTGAGTTGGTTCACTGCACTCCTATGTTTATATGATCCATCGGGTGCCTCTCATCTACCTTACCTGTAGCTATACAGTTTACTGCATTTCCTTCTTTGGCACAGCTAGCTTTGGAGCAGAGTTCGATGTGTCGGCGCAAGGCAGTATGGCAAACCAGTACACTCATGTAGCTGGAAACAGGTATGCTGCGCACTTGATTATTGGGAAGCGATTGAGCGATGTAATTTCGATACATACATTTGTTACAGAGCTGTCGGAGTCTTTAGATATACGCTAAGTTGTGCGCGCTTTCAACTTAATTTACGATCTAAAGAACTCCGGTGACTCGGTAGCAAATGCTTGTATGAAGAGTTATTTAGGTTCCATTAGAACCGAAGTGTTCAACTTGAACAGTTTTCAGTGTGCTATGCTAGGTCTGAAGAGTCTTGTATATGGAGTAGACAATGTTGAGAAAGAGTGAGGTTCTAGTTGGGGCCTCATGTGGCTACCCGATTGTGGGTTGACAACAACAACAACATGGTCTCAATCCCAAATTAGTTGGGTTGGCTTCATTGTTCAAACTCTTCTATCGTGCCCGATTCATATAAACTAGTTGAATCTAAGATAGACACTTAATCCTACCAACCCAATAATTATTTTTCATTTGACTTGACTTGAACTGCATATATATTATTTGATGGTCAGCCAATTCAAAACTGGCATAACAAAGCCACGACAGAGTTGACATTCCCTCACAAAAACATACCACAATAGAACATGGGTTTCATGTAGGCAGAACTGTTGATGAATGATGAACTCAACGCGGTTACCCAAAAAGATTATGTGCTGTAGAGAAGTTGTTGAACTGGGTAGTCAACAACTGGAAAGGCTTATCATCAGACATTGTATTTGTATAAAGCACTAATTGAGCTGTGACCTTCTCAAGAGTCACATGGCACTCCCTGTGGCCACGCAAAGGGCCACTTCAAATCTAAGTTGTACAAGGAACAAAAAGTATATCTGCAGTGCATATATAATTTGGATTGACTATCTTCCCAAAAAAAGAAAGAAAAAGAAAGGAAGAAAAACAGTAAGACCGCGTTCAATACAGTGCAATCTAGGGTTTGTAATGTACGTCGAAAATGAATGCAGAAGAATCTAATCACCAGAAAAATGTAAATGTATCCATTAGTCGGCGAACGCCATGGTGGGAACTTACGATATGGTTAACATCTAAAAATTTGAGAAGGAGACCCTAAACCCCGAATCCTAAAATTTCACGTAATATCATTTTTTTTTTTTTTTGCTTTTAAAATATTTGAATAGTGAAAACTTTGGAATATATGAACTAATAAACATAGCCTAAGTTTTAGATAAGATGTGGTAATGAAAGAAAACAGCAAATTAAACAAAACACAAAAAGCATACACTACAAAAGTATACTGGATTCTGGTATTTCTCGTCGCTATCCCGTGTTAACTTTCACGTCGCTAAATTTTGTAGCGACGGTGTGTCAGGCTTGGCGACGGGATCCCGTCGTTAATCCCGTCGCAAATGTGCCGCGTGGTTTTGGTCGAAACTCGTTTGACCATGTCACGTGGACAATTAGTGACGAGGCCCGTTGCTAAAACCCCGTCGCCAATTGTCCACGTGGCTCGTTGGCCGCCACGTGGATTGGTCAAACGAGTTATATATATATAATATATATAATATATAATATTTAATATTTATAAAATGCAAAAAACTATTATATATAATATAATATTTAAAAATTTAAAATTAAATATTTGAGATATAATTTATTTATAAAAACTAAATATTAAAAACTTTATTAAAAATTATTAAATTTCAAATGAAATTAAATGTAAATATTTAAAATATTTAACTATTATATATTTTTTATATAAATGCAAAAACTATTATATATAATATTTAAAAATTTTATGAAATTTTTTAAATTCAATTAAAATTAGATTTTAAATGAAATGTTTCAAAATAATATTATTTATAAATAATATTTAAATTTAAAAATTCTTTATAAAACTTTATTAAAAATTATTATTAAAATAATATATTTTATCTATACTATATAATTTATTCGGAATAACTATAAGGATAAGAAAATTAAAGGAAATTAAAGTTAATAACTAAAGTCCATCAACCAAAATGAATTAAATACAAAAAAAAAGTTAATTACAAGTATAAAAATATACAAAACAATATATGAACAACCTAAGGCTAAATATACAAGGAAGTCAACTCAATCGTCGAGATCATCGTCGGTCTCTGAGTCATCAGTTGTAACATCTCTCGGAGGCGCTGACGCGAATGAAATCCCAAGTTTGTCCATTAGAGCCTGCTCCATGCGATTCAACTGGCCTTGGACCTCTCGCAACTGATCTTTGGGTTAAAGTGTGATCCTGCATAACCCGAATAATGTGTGTCTGCATCGCCTTGAAGTCCCTCCGCAAAAGCTCGACGGGCTCATTAGGAGTAGAAATAGGCCAAGAAGATCCAGCTCCATTTCCAGCTCCAGTTCCTCCAGCTGTAGCATGTCTGCGCCGCGACCCCGACTGTTTCCACCCTAGTCCATATGTCTGTCATTTGTCGTCGCGCTTAACGACGGACAAATATAGCTCGGTCTCATCTATCAGGGTGTCAGGCTGTGATTGTGTCACTCAATCCGCATAAGCTGGATCGCCGTCTAAATTAAGAAATTGAAACATTTACAAGTCATTAATACCTATCATTAATTAACTAAAACAAAATTTAAAAGCAAAACTATTTACTTACGACGATCTTCTCTACTCTCGAATCGAGGAAAATTACGCCGTCATGATCTTTCGTATGGAAGTATAAACATAACTCCAAAGCAGTCGGAGGTCGACCCAACTTCTCCGCCTACAAAACATATATTTAAAGAGGATTAAGTTTGAGACTAAATCCATGTATATTATATATAAAAACTTATTATAACATAACTTACCAACTTCTCTGCGTGCTGATAAATGGATATTGAGCCACCAGTATGCACTGTGATCCCTGTACCGGGTCCCCCTGTCTCAGTTCTCCGATTTTTACTTGCTCGCTCTGACTTCTTCTTAAGATCAGGGGTGGACCGCATCTTCTTATAGTGGTCGAAGATCTCAAGCAGATACATGTGCATACTTCTCATTTTTGGAGCACATCTTGCTAATAAAATCAGTGTACCGAGTGACAATCCGCATATCGTACGCCTCTCTAATAGCTGCGTCATCCGATGGCTCCTAATCGAATGACAACTATAGGCAAAACTGCCAAAAAGTAATAAAATCTTAAATTTATCTATAAACATTTTTCAATTATATATTGTTTGTAAATCTTATGTAAATGAAACAACATTAACTTAAACAACTTTACCTTCCATTAATTCCAGTAAATATCTCGCATGTGCTGCGGGACATGCTCCCAAGAATAACCATCCTTGTGCAGGGAGTGTTTGTATGCCCTAGTCATCTCCTAGGCTGCTATGTCAGACGGATGTAATTTTCGTCCATTAAATTGAAAACGAGGCGTTAGACCAAGTTTATAATAATAAGTAAACTTAAAATTTCGTACGTATACTTACTATCTATTATCTTTCACAACCAATAATATTCGCCCCGAGGGTTGGCTAGCAGTACTGCTTCGTCGTCGTCCACGTAGGGCCGTACCTATGGATGAATCACTCGAACGATGTGCCAAAGAACTCGACGACTGCTCTACCGGCTGACCCTGAGAGGGCGAGGCATGCAAATCATGATGAAGTGGTGGTGGGACTGTACGATGGTCGTGCATACGATCATGAAGATGTGAGGGAGATGCTGACCCCCCTGATGAAAAAATAGGCCCGACACCTGGCCTAAATGTACCACGACCATCAACCGGTGGAGTGGGTAAGGAGGAAAGTAAAGTAGAATACATCTGCATAGAGGTGGGATCATCACAAAAAATAGATGGCAGACATGAAAGATGTAGATGGATGTGATGGATGTGCAAATGTGGGGGAGGCGTCTGATGGATGTGCAAATGTGGGTACGGATGAAATGAGGTCTGCTGATAAGGGTGGTATGGGTATGGATGCAGACTCTCGTGACCCTGACTAGTCTGTGCAGGTGGAGTAGCATCATCATGAGAACGACGGTGTGGTCCATCCGATCGTCGGTCTCTAGAACATTACGAACCTCGGAGCTGAACGCAGGGTTCGCTTTATTGAAGTGGTTCTATGCCAAGGAATCAGAGCAATGCTGCATATTGCCCTCTTCTCTGACGTGTTATGCGTGCCACCGCATGTGTTACGCAGTAGCTTTCGAGGCGTACAAACGTTTGAGATGAGACACCAAAGGGAAGTAAAACATTGTCTTATGCGGGCGTTTGTTAGAGTTAAACCTAAATTCTCCGCAAAATTTACAAGATGTAAGCTCAGAGTCGAGCACCCAATAAAGCATGCATAAGTTGGGACAACAGTCAATTCGCTCATATAGGAGACCTAACCGGTGCATCAAGCCCTTACATTTGTAAAAGCTATCTATCAAACAGTTGTCTTCAGACAACATGTCTTTACATACTTGCAAAATCTCGTCGAATGCTTGCTCGAAATATGATGATTCGACTTTATCGTCAATAAACGTGTCATTGCTGAGAGTTTAATCATCTTCTCGCAACTCAACCAAAGCGGTTGATTCGTCGCGTCAATCATTTCAAAGAAATGCTTCGCTTCAAGGTTCGACTCCTCTTCACGATTTCAATCGAAACTGGGGCCCGCAATGTCGTGTATCATATGATGATATGATGTCGGATATTCATCCATTGGATCATCACCTCCATCGTCCTCATCGCTTACTATTTCTTCATCCCGATGCGCGGTCCAACAATAGTAATCGGGGAACGAATCCACCCCTCACTAGATGAAGCTCTACGGTGTCTACATCGTAGTATTTGTCGTTGCGACATTTTCGACAAGGACATCGTCGTACAAGTAATTGGTGCAGTGTTGCATGACAAATTTTATAAATTCCTTTACGCCATCCACAAACTCTAATCTAATGTAACCGCCTTCAATATGGCTGTACATCCAATATCGAGACACATACATCTCGAAAGACCTAAACAACCCCAATTGAATACATGTACACATCAATCACTATATAAATTTTAGTTGAGTGTTAATCATAATTAGTCGAATCGATTGCATTTGCACATACTTCGCATAATATATTTTATACATTTTAGTCGATTGTTTACCGTAATTAGTCGCATTGGTCGCAATATATGCACATACTTTTGCGTAATTTTGCCTAATTTTTAATTTTTCCTTTGAAATTTTAAATTTTACTTCAATATTTGCAGTTTATAATTTTATTTTGTCTTTTATATATATATATATATATATATATATATATCGTATATAAGCATTGTTATATAAATATTATTTGGTTCAACAAATTCTAATTTCTTTATTATAGTTAAATTACTTTTAACTACTCTTATTTATTTATAGTATAATATATTCTACTTTTCTATTTTTGTTCTAATCGAAATTTAATTTGACCAATAAATTTGCATCATTTTATTAAATTTTTATGACTACAATTTACCGTATTAATATTTCATTTAACTTGTAACTTCATACTTATTTTAATTTCAACTTAACATAATTTATATATATAGTTATATACTAGTTTTCATAATGTGCTCATAACGCTTGGTGTTATAACTTGATGCTAAGCTTACGCAAGCTATGTAAGCTATGTAAATTAAACTCTGACTGAAATAAAAAATAGTTATAATTGAGCAAAAAATATAAATATAAACTTTAGTATAAATGTATTATACTAAGGCATCCCATCAATAATAGATAAATTTATATATAACTTTAAAAATACCTTCTAATAGGATATGAAGCGTGCATTAATTACAACAATGTAAATTCAACAAGCAACCGACACTTCTATAGTTTATTCTAACCAAGTTTTTATTATAGAAAGTTTTTGAACTAAATGAGCAAATTACTCCCTTTATTAGATCATGAGCGCATTATTTTCGCTTCTTGCAGTTTCTATAATTACATTTCACTGGATCTCAAGCATAAAGGCGTAATGTACAAGTACCACACGTTGATAAACTCCTTGATGAATGCTAGCAAATAAACTATTATATAAGTAGTAGGGCATAAAATTGAACTTATTTTAATGAATAAGAAGAAATGATACAATCAATAAATGCATAATCAAGATAAGAAAACCATATTAAATGTATTGTTGCTTGTAATAATTCTTTTATAGTGCAAAATAATGATAATAACAAGATTGCTATCACACAAATACAAGGTATTAACCTTCACGGACCACACAACTGTCAATATTGATATCCATGAAAAATTCTTGTTTCGTACTTTAGACTATATAGAATCATATTGAAAGTTGACAACCTGTTTGCCAATATTGAGGCACAAATAAGAGTACAAGAGAAAAGATTGTCTCGTTTATCTCTAAGTAGAGAAAGATTCAAATCGTTTTATGTGGATTCTCACTATTTCAGCATCCAATGATTATACAACATTTTCTAGCTAGCTGCTTTAAAATGGTTTAAACTCTATATATGTTAGAAGAACCAGCCACATTGATTCCCTATATTGTTTTTGGGAGTTTGCTTTGTCATGGCAAGCACCTACTAAAACAAAATTCAAAAATCGATGACGATATCAACATCGATTCAAATGGCATTAAGGTGAGCTATTTGAAATTAATCCTCAAAGACTACTCTTACATTCCTCAAACACAAAATCAGAAATAGTGCAACAAGTTTTCAAAAAAAGAGAGAAATAGGGTTAACAAAACCAGTCAAAACAAATTGAAAAATTGTGAAGGCAAATATTTGGGATGGAGAGCGATTGAGAATATAGAGCCTTGGGAGAAAGCAGAGAGATGGCTTTTTGTGTATGAGAGAAAGAGGGAGATATATAGCAGAGAGCAATTTATAGAAGAAGGAGATAATGAAGAGTCTTGCATGAAATAAAACAAGAGTCCTGCGCGGGATAAAACGGAGAAGAAGAAATTGAGAACAAGTTGGAAGATAGGCTGGAGACCGAGTTGATTCTCAAAATCCTTCAAATAAGAGCAGCCGGATAAATGAACAATCAGCCAGAAAAGATGTACCACAAAAAATAATCTAGAAGAGATCATGTGTAAAGTTCGAAAGAGATTCAAATTGGGACTTTGGGAGAAATCGGTAGACAAGTTGGAAACAGAAACATATTCGAAGAAGACAATGTAAAAGCCGAAAGAAAATTGAGCAAAAGGGTAGAAATGATATTTCTTCACGGTCCATATTCACTCTTATATATCTCATATATAAGCATTGTTATATAAATATTATTTGGTTCAACAAATTCTAATTTCTTTATTATAGTTAAATTACTTTTAACTACTCTTATTTATTTATAGTATAATATATTCTACTTTTCTATTTTTGTTCTAATCGAAATTTAATTTGTCCAATAAATTTGCATCATTTTATTAAATTTTTATGACTACAATTTACCGTATTAATATTTCATTTAACTTGTAACTTCATACTTATTTTAATTTCAACTTAACATAATTTATATATATAGTTATATACTAGTTTTCATAACGTGCTCCGCGCGTGCGGTGCACGTGCTACGTTAAGCTATGTAAGCTATGTAAGCTATAAATTAAACTCGATTTGAAATAAAAAATAGTTATAATTGAGCAAACAATATAAATATAAACTTTAGTATAAATGTATTATACTAAGGCATCCCATCAATAATAGATAAATTTATATATAACTTTAAAAATACCTTCTAATAGGATATGAAGCGTGCATTAATTACAACAATGTAAATTCAACAAGCAACCGACACTTCTATAGTTTATTCTAACCAAGTTTTTATTATAGAAAGTTTTTGAACTAAATGAGCAAATTACTCCCTTTATTAGATCATGAGCGCATTATTTTCGCTTCTTGCGTTTCTATAATTACATTTCATCTGGATCTCAAGCATAAAGGCAAGTAATGTACAAGTACCACACGTTGATAAACTCCTTGATGAATGCTAGCAAATAAACTATTATATAAGTAGTAGGGCATAAAATTGAACTTATTTTAATGAATAAGAAGAAATGATACAATCAATAAATGCATAATCAAGATAAGAAAACCATATTAAATGTATTGTTGCTTGTAATAATTCTTTTAGAGTGCAAAATAATGATAATAACAAGATTGCTATCACACAAATACAAGGTATTAACCTTCACGGACCACAATATTTGTCAATATTGATATCCATGAAAAATTCTTGTTTCGTACTTTAGACTATATAGAATCATATTGAAAGTTGACAACCTGTTTGCCAATATTGAGGCACAAATAAGAGTACAAGAGAAAAGATTGTCTCGTTTATCTCTAAGTAGAGAAAGATTCATATCGTTTTATGTGGATTCTCACTATTTCAGCATCCAATGATTATACAACATTTTCTAGCTAGCTGCTTTAAAATGGTTTAAACTCTATATATGTTAGAAGAACCAGCCACATTGATTCCCTATATTGTTTTTGTGAGTTTGCTTTGTCATGGCAAGCACCTACTAAAACAAAATTCAAAAATCGACGACGATATCAACATCAATTCAAATGGCATTAAGGCTGAGCTATTTGAAATTAATCCCTCAAAGACTACTCTTACATTCCTCAAACACAAAATCAGAAATAGTGCAACAAGTTTTCAAAAAAAGAGAGAAATAGGGTTAACAAAACCAGTCAAAACAAATTGAAAAATTGTGAAGGCAAATATTTGGGATGGAGAGCGATTGAGAATATAGAGCCTCGGGAGAAAGCAGAGAGATGGTTTTTGTGTATGAGAGAAAGAGGGAGATATATAGCAGAGAGCAATTTATAGAAGAAGGAGATAATGAAGAGTCTTGCATGAAATAAAACAAGAGTCTCGCATAGCGGGATAAAACGGAGAAGAAGAAATTGAGAACAAGTTGGAAGATAGGCGAGACCGAGTTGATTCTCAAAATCTTTCAAATAAGAGCAACCGGATAAATGAACAATCAGCCAGAAAAGATGTACCACAAAAAATAATCTAGAAGAGATCATGTGTAAAGTTCGAAAGAGATTCAAATTGGGACTTTGGGAGAAATCGGTAGACAAGTTGGAAACAGAAACAGATTCGAAGAAGACAATGTAAAAGCCGAAAGAAAATTGAGCAAAAGGGTAGAAATGATATTTCTTCACGGTCCATATTCACTCTTTTAATATAGTAGTAGATATATATATATATATATATATATATATATATATATATATATATATATATATATATATATATATATATATATATATACATCGTATGTAAGCATTGTTATATAAATATTATTTTGTTCAACCAATTATAAATTTCTTTATTATAGTTAAATTGCTTTTAACTACTTTTAACTACTCTATATTTATTTATAGTATAATATATTATACGTACTCTTTTATTTTTGGCCCTAATCGAAATTTAATTTGTCCAATGAATTTGTATCATTTAATTAACTTTATACTTAAAGTTGTTTCAACTTAACATAATTTATTTATTATAGTTAAATAGATTTTAATTTGATTTTTTAAATTAGTGTAAAAAACAATTAAATAATAGTTTAATGGACATATTTGAAATTCAACTAATTTAATACTAAAACATTACAAAAGAAGTACATATATATCAATACTAAAAAAAAATCATCCAATAAACATCACAAAATAATAAAAAAAATTAAATTCAAATCACAAGCATGCATTTTATTTGTCACAAAAAAATAAAAAATAAATATCAACATACATAATTTATTGCAACATTTTGATCAATTTAACAAATCTTATTCACCTAAAAATACATGAAATACAAATTTTATTTTTCAAAATTTTATTCCAACATAAAATACAAAATTACAAGTTTTTAATCAAACCATTACATTTTTTAATTTAACATGCATATATTTACAAAATTTATTCCAAATTCTCATTCTAACATAAAATACAAAAACCCTATTTTTTCACAGAAAATACAAATTATATATCACATAAATTAGAAAATTTCACAAAAAAATTATTATAAATCAACTTAAATAACAAAAAATATAAATAAATCAACTATAAAAAAACAGAATATATAAAATAAATAAAAAATTATACATAAATCCTAAATCAAGAAGGAGATGGGAGTTGGGGCGGCTGTGATGAGGCGGAGGCGGGGCGGCGAGGCGGAGGCGGGGCGGCGGGGTGGCTGATTCGGAGGCACGAATCAGCGGGGTGGCCAAGGCGGAGGAGGAGGGAAAGGAGAGGGAGAGGGTCACGGTGAGGGAGAGGAGAGGATCGAGAGGAGATGGAGAGGATCGAGAGGAGACGGAGAGGAGAGCGGAGAGTTCGATGAAAACCGAGAGAGGAAGATAGAGGGTTTTGGTATGGATCTTATTTTTCCGGATTAGCGACGGGGTAATCCTATCGCTATTTTCACACGTGGCACCCTTGTTTTCCGCCACGTGGCGTTCTCTTCGCCACGTGGCCGAAAATTTGGTACGGGCGGGAGTTTTCCCGCCTACTAAATAGCGACAGGGCCGTCGCTATTGACATCCATTTTTTATAGTGATAGATGATCATTAATTTGATTATGGTCAGAAAATGTTTATATATTAAATTCTTTTTTTTTAGGGAAGTTTATATATTAAATTCGTATTTGCATGTGGAGAAACTTTGTAATTTATGAAGGCAACAACATGCATGGACAAGTTGGCAGATATATAGATCTGAGCATCAAAAGCTCATCTTCACTTGTTTGTCTGTGTTCCTAATGTAACAGAGTTATGCATAGTGTATATAATATTTTAGTGATGAGGACCAATTGTTTTGTGACACAGTTTTTTGTGTGTGAGAGAGAGAGTGTGTGTGTGTGTTTCATCATATGTGCAATGTGATGATGTGGCATTTCTATATGTGCTTTTTATAGGTCTTTGTCTTCTTTACTACCTCTCACAATAACAAGGGGTGTTTGTCTCCACATTCCTTCTTAGATTCTGCCATTGATATAAAATATTTTGTTAATGCACTTCTTCTCCACAAATGCATTGCTAGCTTGGATTCTTTGTTCCTTTGTAAATATATATGTTCAAGTCAAACTACATATGATGATTAGTTGATGATCTTTTGCCTTCAACTAAAGATTAACTTTTGAGAGTATTATTGCATGTGAATGAAATAGTTTCAAAACTCTTAACTAGAGGTGCCGCCCTTGGGGTCCTACATTCTTCGAGTTTGGGATTAGTCGGGGCTATGCCTCGGATACCCTGACAATAATCAAAATATGAACTTTTGAGAGTATTGCATGTGAATCAACATATATAGTAAATTAATGGATCCCACATAACATATGTTTTGATTCTTATTTCAATGATCTGATTAACATGAGGGAATAATGAACTCAAATATATGTAGGATTGTTGATGATGACATTGTTATTTCAAATATCTCAACCTGGTCAGGTTGCCACAATGGTAAGAACGAAGGTGAGGTTGTGTGAGTTAAGCGCATGACAGTGACCGCAAGCGTACGACAATCGTCAAAGTAATAGTGGCACCAACTCGTGTTGATGCCGGGTATATCGTATCCACAAGGACGGTTATGTGCTAATGTTTAGTCTAACTAAGGAATAGAGTTAGGCATGTTGGTTTTGAGTTTTGTAAATGAAAATTAATAACTAAATGAATCTAACTAATTGCAAGTAATTAAAAGAGGTCTTAAGCTATGGAGAGAAGTTCTACGAAGTCTAATTCACCCAAATTGAATCCCTTGGATCCAATGCAATTATAACGTCTCCCAATTCGTGCGATGATAAAGCGAATTTCCTAATTTTCGTTCCATCCCGAGGTCTCGATAATGGAGATTTCGGCATCTTACTTGGACTTGGCCGGTCGGCGTGAATAGCGTAAGTAAGAAACCGCATTAAACACCAAATTCATTTGCTTCCTAGTCAATGACCATCGGGTCGATGCGTCATATATTCTAAGGTTGTGATTCCCAATTCCGGTCTAAAAGCCCCAATGGCCATAGTGACTCTCAAACCCTAAGTTCTACACCTACTTGATCAAGGTAAGTATAGCATAGCACACAAGAATACACAAATCAACACATTAAATTGAAAGAACAACCACAATCACATTGAAATCACAAGAAATCCAACTTGGCGTCCAAAGACCCCTAGAACAAAAAGGATTACCCCATAAGTGGGTTCAATACAATACTAAACATGATGGAAAAGCAAGAAAACATAGATTCAAACTTCAAGTTTAGAGGGAATACAAGATTTAAAACTCAATCTTCAAGTCTCCACAAGTTTCATCTCAAATTCTCCAAAGCAAAGGATGTTCCTACCCTAATTTTCAAGTCTATTTAAACCTCGAGAGGTAATTTGGTCTAAAAAATAATCTAAAATCCTCCAAAACTCGTAATATGGGTGCCCTGGCCGCACCTTTGGGTGCCTACCCCGACGCTGGGGTGCCAGGTTCAGCGCCCACTTGCAGCTTGTTCGTTGTTTTGGGCGTCGTGGTATTTGGGTTGGGCGCCGTGACGCCGGGATCGAATCTCGTGCATATATTTCACTTTGCGACGCGATTTTGGACCACATAGAGGCCGAATTTGACTACACTCGTGAGAGATGAAAACGTTCAGCTCTGAGTTTACTTTCCAATAGAAGAAATGAAAAGTCATTTGGACTTGAAATGAGGGAGTTATGGCTAAAACATTGAAGCTTGGTCAAAATGGACTCTGTTGAAACTTAGCCACTTTGATACCGTTCTTTGCCGAAACCTTGTATTCTCATCCCGAAACTTCCAAACATCTTCAAAACATATGAAACCATGTGAAATATCATCATTTCATCACTCGCCTCCGATAACGTTTTCCTTTGCCTCGTGATCCGCACAAGCGCGCTTTTTGAGGGAAATATTTTTGGATCTTCAACATAACCTCTAAATGCTCCCACTTTGCTTTCCTCACCTAAAAACTAACAAAATATATCGGATTTGGATGAATTCACTTATTAATGGCATAAATTAACAACAAAATGCTACTAATAAAGGTATTAAGCATCAGCGCACGACCTCGGTTTCGATTACCCGGTGTGGTAAGATCGTTCGGGCCACTGGGCTCTCACTATCGGTCGATAGAGCCAGAGCCTCGTGGTAATAGTAAGGCTAACTTCAACACCTATGATTATCAAAAAATAATAATATCTCAAACAAAAACCTTAAGATGACTTGTTCTCTTCTACCTATTTGAATAAACAGAAATCATTTGATTTCCTTTTCTTTTGTTCTCTTCATCAATTCCACTATCATTTTTTCTCAATTGTACTTTCTCTCTATGTTCTTCTTTATCATCCAATATTCCTGACAGATAAGGACAGCCCATCAGCCACTCTAGTCATCTTTATATATATATATATATATATATATATATATAGACCCTCAAATGCAACAACAATGTAAAAGCAAACACCAACAAAAATAAACAATAGTGACAAATCAATACAACAATGAAGAAGCCCTGCACTCTCTTTGTAATTCTACTACTCCCTCTTCTCATTACCACAGTTTCTGCTCAACTTAGATTTAACTACTACAGCGCTACATGTCCGAATGTCGAATCGATTGTCCGCAATGCCGTTACTCAGAAGTTCAGGCAGACTTTTGTCACAGCTCCTGGCACTCTAAGACTCTTCTTCCATGACTGCCTTGTCAGGGTATATACATTCATTGTTCTTTCTCAATATATATATATATATATATGATTAGTACTAGCTATCTATACTAGTCTCTCAATTTCACCGATATCGTTTATTCAATTTCATCACTTAGTTTTGATCACATTTTGGCATTGTCTACCTGACCATGACTAGTGAATTCTTGTTATCAATTAGGGGTGTGATGCTTCAGTCATTCTTGCTTCTTCAACCAACACTGCAGAGAAAGACCACCCCGACGACATAACGCTGGCGGGTGATGGCTTCGATACGGTTATTAAAGCCAAAGCTGCTGTAGACAGGGATCCTAAGTGCAGGAACAAGGTCTCTTGTGCTGATATCTTGGCCTTAGCCACCAGAGATGTGATTGCATTGGTAACATTTTGCCTCTCTTGCTCTTACTTTCATTGTTTAGTCCATACAAAATTAGACAACTTAAGTAGCTCCGACGCCAACTATTGATTTAACGCGGCATTAGAGCTTTGGTTTGTCGTGAATCGGGCTCGAGCCTCATCGTTAGCACTCCCTTTCGCCTTTGAATATGAGGCTAAGTGTTGACATGGCTTGATATTCAATGTTGGCCTTGTAATTGAAAACTATAGCTTTTTATTAGGCATGTAAAAATTTGAATTTTACATTGCAGACTGGTGGTCCTTCCTACCCAGTTGAATTAGGAAGACTCGACGGAAGGATCTCCACGAAAGCGAGCGTGCAACGCCAACTTCCTCATCCCGAGTTCAGCTTAGACCAGCTTAATTCCATGTTTGCTTCTCATGGGATTACACAGACAGACATGATTGCTCTATCTGGTAACTATAACTAAACTAGCTTATTTTCCTATCATTGCTAACATTATAACAAAATGAATTCTTGAATGAATTTGTTAATCTTATGTAGGAGCACACACCATTGGATTCTCTCATTGCAACAGATTCTCCAAACGGATTTACAAATTTAGCAAAACCCGCCAAATCGATCCAACACTCGATCCAACTTACGCTACGCAGCTCAGACAAATGTGCCCGATAAATGTAGACCCGACGATAGCCATAAATATGGATCCCACCACTCCTCGAACATTCGACAACGTCTACTATAAGAATCTTCAGAAAGGCATGGGCTTGTTTTCTTCTGATCAAATCTTGTTCACGGATTCGAGGTCGAAGAACATTGTCAACATTTTCGCTGCAAACAATACTGCTTTCCAACAGGCTTTTGTAACTGCCATTACAAAGCTTGGTAGAGTAGGAGTCAAGACTGGTAAGCAGGGCGAAATTCGACGCGATTGCACTGCAGTGAACTAGGAGAGAATTTGTTGCCATGATGATGATGATATATTGTTCAGTTAGTTTGGTTAGTTTGTGTTGATTTCTTTTCTTCTTTTGTACTATTCTTTGTACTTCTCCATTCCTTTTGAGGAACTTCTTTGTACTGGAGCTGCAATGAATAATAATAATAAATTTCATCCTCCCATTTTTCCTTCCATGGATGTTGAGTTAAATGAACTAACAGAGGTATCGCCATCGGTTCGTGGCGGGAAATTCAATTTGCAAATATCTGATCTTATATATGAATCAACTTTAACACCATTAGAGAAACATACCAAATAGCATGATAAGATCATTCTGTTACAGTCCTTATTGCTTCGACTCCTTAGCTTCAGTATGCGAAGCGTACGAACGGAGAGTAGTTTCATGGCTCAATGATCATTCCAATTCCTTTTAAACATCTCTTCGGCATCGTCGAATTCAAACTAGTTAACATTACTAGAGTATGATCAGTTTGGATGTTAAGTAAATGAGTTGTTTTACAATACAATTGCAGTGAGTCCAAACCAACAAAAATAGCTGGTTGAACTGATCTCTAATTTTACAGTAGTGCTATAAATCTTGAGAACAGAAGCTCTTCTCCTACAAGAATGAAAGATAAAACTGATTTCGACACGCTGGTGAGCACTCATGAGAACCAAATGATATTACCATTGAAGCATATATATCCTTTGTTACACCAGCAGTTCATGTGAACAATACATAAATGATCTATGTTCCATTCAATTTCAGAGTTTGAAAAAGCCATGAAGGCTGTTGTAAGCTTTCCCGATCAAACGCTGCGGCGCTTGTTGCGCCCAAGCTGTTGTGGAAGCTACTCGATTCCTCTCCCGGATCCAATCTAATCGACGTTGATGAATCCGTCTTCCTTGTTTCCTTGTTGTTTAACAAAGAGCAGGCTACTCCTCTACTCGAGTTTTGTTGACAAATACTCGAAGGCTTTTTCTTACTTGCGCCTAATCCGATGCTCAATGTCAGTTCCACATCGGCATCTCCATCGCTAAGGAAATGCGAATTGAGGGAGGTGTTAATCCTCGAGGCGGGCTCTCCATTATCTTCGATGGCACTGATATTAGTAGAGTTGTTTTCTTCTACAGGCAATTCAAGATCAAAGCCTTTCCTAGGTGTTCTTGAGGTTTCTCTAGAGCAGCTACTACTCTGCTGTTCTTGCGCGCTTAGATCGGTCCTCGGACTAAACGGTTGAAGGAAGTTATTACATCCAGAGTTTGCTTGGCCAGAGGGATGACTCCAATTGCCGAAAAGAAATTGGTTAGCTTCGGAGCTGTTTCCGGTGCTCCAAAATCTGCTATGGCCTGGCATGTCCTTGAATTTGCTCCCTACTCGCATTACAATCGGCGTTTGATTCACCAACGAGTGAATGTTCGACTCATTGCTTTTAAGCTCAGCCATCAGCATTTTCTGAACCTTGTATAGCCGATGGAGCTCCTTTACCTGCATTCATCCGAAACGCTTTTTAAGCGCCTTGCTTTATACTGAAATTCACATCAACTTACTGCACAACATAGCATTCTAAGTTTGTATAACATCTCAAAGCTTGAGATGGCATTTATCGGTTTATTCGGTTCTGACATATGAAAGAGTTCTATCAAGAGCATATACTACTAAAATTTAGAGTATACATTGGCGCAAGCTCTACATTTTGGTGTTCCTAAGAGTCCCCTAGGCCAGTAAGTTTGTCACATGGTGTGATGATCCCTCACCACCCTATAATTGAGTGAATTTGATACTACAGTCGATAAAAGACATCGATAAGAGATTAAAAAAAAAAAAAAACCGAATGCTTGTGATTTATAACTAATAAAGGCGTCGATAAAACAAAACAAGGGATATGAAAGAAATGAATGACGAGGAACTCCGAGTCGCACCTGTTCTTTGAAAACCTTATCATGTTTGAGAATTGTCATCCTAACAGATTCTTTGTTGCACTGCTCAAGGATTCTATCCATGGTGTCAAGAAGTTGTTGGGGACGAAACAGCGTATTTCTCGAACTAGTATCCTCTTGCAATGTTTTACAACCCGAATAACCGAAAGCGCCAACCGGATCGGTATTTGTTAATGCAGCAACTGCATGTTGGAGTGATGTTCCCATTCCTATATATTCAATCAAAATCATTACCAACATGTACTGCACAAACAATGTGCTTGAACAAAACTAAACTTTGTGTGCAATTTTGAACTCCAATTGAGGTTCCAAAAACAAAGACATAATTGGGGAATCTTTCACACAAATGGAAAAGAAGGAGAAAAGGTTAAGATACACATGTTGCATTGTCAGGGATCAGAGAGTAAAGCAGACAAATCTGGACCCAACAACACAAATGCTATAATTTTGGTTCTACAATCATACTTTGTACAACAAATATAAACTTTGACATAGTAATCCCTTAAAACAACAGTTCAGACAAAGCCAACATGCCTACAACATCAAACAGTTTGGCCTAATGGCTTCCCCACCCAAAAAAAGGTCCAAAACTGCTCAAAATTT
Source organism: Stephania cephalantha (assembly GCA_039657325.1). NCBI lineage: Eukaryota > Viridiplantae > Streptophyta > Magnoliopsida > Ranunculales > Menispermaceae > Stephania > Stephania cephalantha. The sequence continues at coordinate 1,799,627 of CM077576.1, read as the reverse complement.
CAATGTCACACATGGGACTAATGCTTCAAAGCTCTATATATGTAACATAAGATCTAATGAAAATCCCCATGAAAGCTAGGAAATCGAAAAGGCGGTACCGAATTCGAGATGTCGATTTAGAGCAAAAAATCATATATATGAACAAATTAAGACATTAGTCTAGGAAATTGAATTGAGAAGCCCAAACTAAAACAAAAAAAACAAAAAAGCAAAAAAACAAAAACTCTGCTTGTGAAAAATAGCTAAAAATTGCAAACCATGTCAATTAGTGACAAAAACACATGGGAATGCAGGAGTTGTATAAAAAAACAAGAAAAACAACAAATTGAGCCAAAACTATATATGAATGAAGAACTCAAGAGAGATGATGTTGAACCTGAAATATGTAACAGCTGGAAAGAGAGGTACTGTTGTGTTGCTCATGAACCATCTTCAAAAAGAGTTGCCCATAACATCAAAGATTGTTAGCACTCATGGGAAGGAGCAATCAATCAAGGCAGGATTTTTTCTCTGCTTTGCTTATATTAACAAGACCCTCTAAAGCTTTCCTTAGAGAAACAACAAAGAAAAAGAGAGGCCTTGAAGAGAGAAGAAAAAAAAAAAAAAAAAAAAAAAAAAAAAAGGGAATTATTCAATTGGGTTGACAGGCTGTGAAGAAGATGAAAAGGTGTTGGAGGAGAAGCCTATGAAGTGTAATGTGTAATGTGTGTGTGTGTGTGTGTTTGTGTCCTCAATAGTATTGTATTGTATTGTATTGTATTGTATTGTTTGTGGTGCTGTAGTTGTACTCTTAGAGAGGATCAAAAGGGGACCCAATAAGAAAATGGAGAGAAACAGAACAAAACAAACAAAAAAACAAAATCTCACTCTCCAATACATGAACAAGATATTCCAGACAGCTCTTCCAGGAATCAAGATTTCACAGAGAAGTTGCTGAGACCCTTCAAAGCGCACACACACACACAGAGCACAACACAACACATACTCTCTCTCTCTCTCTCTCTCTCTATGTCTTGTTTGGTTTTGGAAATTCAACTCTACTCATGCAAGATTTGATGTACTTGGAAGCCCATATCTAGTTTTCAGTGAAAAAAGAGAGAGAGAAGGTTTTTTACAGGTAAGATTCTTTGTTGAGGGAAATATTAAATCAGGTTTGTTTCATTGTTTGTAGTAGTAATTGACAGCTACCTATTTGATTTCTTTACTTTTTCTACAAAACCCATATTTCAAATAGTGCTAAAACTTTTTGTTTTGATAGGCGAGGATAACTGAGTCACCGCCGCAAACACTGGACTAATCGTGGACTCGATTAATCTCTCGGGGTCTTTAGTTGCCCCCATTAGAGAACCTAAGAAAAGATCGGAAGGAGAAATGAGTGTTTCAAATTAAGTACATCTTCTTTACTCGGCGTATTAAATAACAAACTTACCATTAAACCAACGCTTCTGGGGCAGTGCTAAAACTTTTTAAACTAAGAGGAAGGTCTCAAGTTTAAGTCTTGTATATAAAAAATTGAATTGAGAAGGTTGTCTGTATATAGGGTCTGACAATGTCCAACGCGAAATAGTCGATGCGGTTGGCGACGAATACCAAGTCCGAAAAGAACCCCATGTGCTCGGTTTCTATTTTTTTAATCTGCATTGAAAGGCTCATTTGAGATTGTGTACTTGACAAATGAAAACCCAGTTTTTTAATCTTTGAAGTAGATTGTTATACAATCTTGGAGAGAGGCTCAGATATCAAGGTTCATATAAGCATCAAGGACTAGAGACTTTAGAGTAAAATCAGGACCTCATCAATATTTATTTTGCATTGCAAGTCAGTACCTGAATTAATTTTCCTATAGTTTAGCTCAGATAGTACACCAGAGAAGTGGCAGTGAAATGTTCATTCATTTATGCTTAACTTGTCCTAGAGTGACACATAGTAACATAGATCCATAAACAATGGATATAATAGATAACCTTGGCCCTTCCTTTTAGATTTTAAAAGACAGAATCACCCTTTATAATTGAACAAAAACACCATCAAAATCACATCCTTTCAGGGTAATTCAGTCTTTCAACTGACAATTTTTGTACTCCAATCATCATGTTTTGTAATAATGAAACTGTGAGAGAGAAAATTGGGGAGACTTCTCTCAACATATCACTTTCCTTCAAAAGCCACTAAAGGCCAAGAAGTAGTTGTCGGTTCCTAAAACATTTACTTGAAAAAAAGAAAGAAAAAGAAAGATCTGAAGCTTGGACAGTTTTGGGTTCTTCTCTATCTGAGAATATCCATGGTCCCATATTGCACCACACCCACATGTTGAGGGCTCTTATTTTTATCAATCTCTCACTTCCCTTGCATGTCTGGGAGAGAATGTTAAAGTAATTGGACCCACTTCATCATATATGATAATCTCATCAACCTTTGAAATGCACATCATTTCCATTTTCTCCAAGCTAACAAAATCCTAAATTCCTAAATTTGCATGGGTCCACCCACATGAAGGTAAATTGAGGAGTCACTCCATTTGTACCTAGGGTTGTGGGTTCTGTCCTCTCCCCCGACATATTACGAGGGTTTCGTGTGGTTATATTCGAGGAGCATGTTTTTTAACTATCTTATTTTGTCATGGTGTAGCTGAGATGTTCAGGGGAATTAAGGCGGAATTAAGGCTCCAACCACCTGCTACCGAAATCGAGTTTTAAGAATCAATCATTCGAGGTATTGTAAATCCTAAATTTCTAAATTTGCATGGGTCCGCATGAAGTAAACCAAGTAATTAATCCGTTGGTACCTAGGGATTGTGGGTTCTATCCTTTTCTCCAATGTATTATGAGGATTTCGTGTAGTTCTATTCGAGGAGCATGTTTTTAACTATCTTATTTTGTCACGGCGTTGGTGAACTTTGTTGGGGGAATGCTCCAACCACTTGCTACCGAAAATTGAGTTTTAAGAATCAAGCAATTCGAGGTGTCGTAGATATTGACTCTTATCGCTTCTCTTTTTGAAGTTCTATCAATTTTTACAGGATAGAACATTGTAGCTAGTATTATCGCTCAAATTTTTTTTTTTTAAGTAAAATCACTAGAGAAAGACTTCTTTTTCGAAAGAAGTTTGCATTAAACCGATGATGTTGAATGTCCTTTATAAATTAATAATTAAATATCTCGAGCTTGAATTGTAAACCTACATTTAAAGGTACTATCTTGGGAGACTTCTTTTTTTACATGAATCTTACAGTAGGTCAATTTAAACTAATTAAGACAATTGATATAGACACCAAACTATAATAATAAAAATAAAAATTAGTATAATGAATGTTGAGTGAGGACACACCCATCCATTAAACAGTGGAGATAATTAGGGCAGCTAGGTAGATAGCAAGGCCAATTCATGTGGGTTGTTTGTCTTGTACCAGTTTGTATTTCTCACCAAACCCTGTTCACATTTCTCTGGACCCCAAAAGCTGGCTTTGTCCTTGTTTTCTATTTTTATATTTTGAAATGTGAGGGACATATAGAAAAGATAGAGAGAGGATTGGCCTTGGCTTTCCTTTTCTCTTGGAGTAGAGGCTGTCATTTCCTATGTGATTTTTTTTGGCCTTGGACATGTTTCCTTTTCTTTTTACATGTATAAGTGTTGGCTTAGAAGAGAATCTAGTCCTTTTCTTATCTTTTTTTTTTTTTTTTTTTTTTTTTTTTTTTTCCGTCTTTTGTGTGTTGTACCAAAACAACTACTATGCGCATGCGATATATCTCGGGATGCATGTCGCACACATTTTGAAGAGCATCGCATATTACGTTCTGATGTGCGTTTTGATGCGCGCCTAGGATTTTCCATAATATCTATTATTATGCATTCTTTGTATGTATCTATCTTTGTGTGCACATGTTCTTGATCCATTTCTTAATCCTCCCCTACTTTTAAAATCTACTATGTTCAACTAATCAAACCCTTAACCCCTCCACTCACATCATAATTAATCCTCCTCGAATATCGGGTCGTCGAGAATCTATTGCTGCTACTTGGAATTTTCCACTTGTAATCTATGATCTTTAATTAGCTTGCATTGGAGATTGTGTGTTTCATGGAATATTTATTGAGTTATAATTCATGAAATTCATGATTAGGGTTTCTTCTTGTCTAGGGATTTGCTTACACAAGACAATCTTTATTTCATTTTCTAAGAATCTTAACACACTCTGAACTGCTCATGCTTTCTTCTTGTCACTTTAATAAATGTTTTAGAAAGCTTAACTTATTTTTGTTGATCTGTCATTTTAGAGAATCAAGAAGGTGTATATTAATTTTTTTTCCTAGTTTTATCCTTACAAATTAGTAATATGAAGGGGGCATTATTTAAGGAAAGGGTAGTGCTTATTTGGAATTTTCGTGAGTCCGGACTCAAAACTTTTTTTAATTTCAAATACATCCTCGAAGCAATTAATGAAACAATCATAATCACTTGTAAAATTACTTTGATACCCCTTAAATATTTATAAAAATTTTAAAAACCTCCATATGAGTCCAAGTAGATTTATTGTTAAAGAAAAACATCTGGATGATGTACTTAAATAATGCATAATTTAATGATTTATTATTACTTTTCCAAGTAAAAATCAAGATGATTTAATTGTTCCTTAATTCTTGTCAAGTGGCCTTGAACAACCTATATAAATTGAAATTAAATGAGGGAGTAACATAAAAATCTCTAATGTATTATTAATTAAGAATCAAGATCCATCCTTCTATGAACACGAGTCAAATTAATATAATCATCGGAGTTGTTTTCTTTTAGTAATTTGTTGTACTATTAATTTCAAAGTATATATTGATGTTTAGATATAAGAAAAAGTCAGAGTTACCACATACAATCATTATTTACACTAAATTAAGCTGAATGAAAGCATTTAACTCATATAGTCGTCTAATCCTACCTAACTTAGAACTACATAATAACTTGAATTAATTCATAATATGAAATGCAAGATCGACTAACTGCACATCTCTACACACAACAGACGTCACAACAACTAACATGTGCAAAACACGATGGGATGTGGAGGGCGTGTGCATTACGTTCTGTTGTGCTGTCGTGGGTGTTATTCTAAAATTCTTCTTTTATAATATGGACGAGTGGCGCGAGGTGGGTGCATGTGTACCAATGATATGTGCACGGACAGTACAGAGGGGAGGGGGAAGTACTGGGTTGGGGGAGTAAATAAGAGAGGAAGAGAGGGGTGGTTTGGGAATTTAGAAAGAAGAGAAAGTGAGGGACAGAGAAGTGACGAAGAAGAAGAGAACGAGAGCGCACGCGTTGTTGGCCAGCGGAGGAGCAGCCGTAACTCCACTGGGTCCTGCCACCTTATCAAGTCATAAAGATATCGTGTCTTAAACATGATTCATATAACGCAAACTCACGATACGACGCTTTTGTTAATGAAAAATGTTAGAATAACATTCAAAATGACATCTCAAGTGGCATTCATATGACGTGGCACGACATGACGTGCTGACTCATATCCATAGGAGTCGTCATCGCATTTCGAAATATACACCACGCTTGTTTGTTATCAAGAATCGCGCTGCCATGTCATCAGTAGAGTAGCACTTGAAGTGTCATTTGATATGTCGTTCTAGCATTTTTTTTATTAATAGTGTTAAATATGTTGGATATTCGTATACTCATTTATTAAATAGAAAAATAATCTCAAACTTAGCTTGTTGTCTCAATTTTATCCCGTTTTGATCTTAGAGATTGATTTGTGTTAATTAGGTAAATTTTTAGTTAATTAAAACTTTTTGTTCGACCAGTTGAGCTAAATATTATGAATTTTCTCACGTTTCGATCTTAGAGGTTGATTTGTGTTAATTAGGTGAAATTTTTAGTTAATTGAAACTTTTTGCTTGACTGGTTGAGCGAAATATTATAAATTTTCTCACGTAAGTACAATCAGCTGCTAAAACAAAATCAAATCAAATTAAAATAATAAACACTATAACTTAATAAAACTATAATAAATAAAATTTATGATTATTGAATTTATTTACCTTTTTTTTTTTTTAATTGAAGGGAGGCAAAACATGTCCAAACGCTTACATAGTACACATCTTTCATTTCTTAGAGAGAATATTACATCAACAATGTCATTTAGTAGAATGATTTACAAATCACGAACCATTTCTATCAACCTATAGATGTATAAATCAAAATCAAATGCATGATTTGAGTTTTAGTTCGGCGCCTTATTTATTCTTTTATTTTTATTAATAAGCTGAAACTAATGTTACATTATTATCTTCCTTTCTTTAAATATCCATTCTTTCAAATAGCTGGACAAATGAAGCAAAAGCAAATTTAAAGAGTTATTGGTGTGTTTGACAATTTTAATTTTATAAGAAAAATCAAAGCAAATTTAAGTGATTGAATCATCAAATTAAAATTGGTGATGAAGTACATCCAAGCCAAGGAAGTCGACAAGGACAACTGTACATGTGTTTGAGGTCTAAATTGATGTTTAATGTGAATTAATAAAGTAAAAGACGGGATTAAACAATAATAATAGTTTATATTATTTTTTGTTATCTTAGGTGTAACAAACATAAAATGAAGGTTGTGAATTCTGAATTTTATTTTTGAATTTAATTCATGAGATGTCATAATCAATAAACTTTTTTTTTTTTTTTTTTTGGCCTTACTAAACAACTAAATGAATTGCTTAAAAAAATTTAAGTGCTTCACGTCACTCTTGTACATTTCGTAGACAAACAATAAAATAAAGTACTACATACACAAATTAATACATTTTTGTAAAATTAAGCTCATATCACTTGGTTAACCAAGTGAATAATCAACCATTGATTAAGAGTGTGGCTATGAGCACCCCGATGATCAGGGCTCCCCGTCAAGTTTCTCAAATTGCCCATTTGTTAAAAAACGAGCACCCCGCCTGATCAGAGCACTCCGGTTGTTTCTCAAGGCACCCCGACTGTCTCGGTCTCATAAGTTCGAGAAACAACATGCAGTCTCGGTTGCACATGTCGAGACTATTCCCCCAAGTCTCGTACTCAATGACTTTGACTAGTATCATAGAGTACATACATATGGTTTCGGTTACTTTAGTTCGAGACTTATGCAAGAGTGTCGGCTAGATACAACCGAGACCTTATGTAGTGTCTCGGTCATGTATGGCCGATCACTTTGCGTTCCTTTTACAGTTTGAAAAATGAAAAAAAAATAAAGAAAAATCAAGGAAAAAACTTTATCTTGTTCACGTCCGCCTCTCACTCATTTTCTTCACTTATTATACATTAACAGTGATGCAAACATATCGAATCTAACAAACTCTACAATACAAATTGTCGTTATTGTCTCCTCCAAAATCAGTCAACTGAGTTCATTCAACTCCGCGTATGTGCACTGCTAGGGATCCATTCCACTTGTGAAAAAATTGGAGGATTGAAAGTGGAGTGAGCGGGAATGAGAAGTTTTTCGATCGTGAGTGAATTGATGAGTTTGAGATGACATTTTTGACATTTCCTTCCAAAACCAATTTTCACAAAATTTTTGTTGGGTGCCTTGATCATTATGCGGAGTGCACATAGCCTGACTCTTAATAAATGGCGGTCATGAACTATATATGTGTATCAACTTGAACAAGTAAGCGTAAATATGTTAAATAGTAAATATATATGTATATATTGAAATGTGTGGACTAAAATAATAGTCTCACATTGGAAACGTGAAACTTTTAAATGAAGTATATAAGTGATGATCTCCCATCAACTAGTACCGAGTACTTTTGAGATAAAACTTCACACCTAAAAAGTTGAAAGGTGGTTAAGTTGGGCACAATATTGGTATTGACACGGAAATCATAGGCTCGTGGAGAAGTGACGTACGTGGGCAGACCGCTTGCGGATAATGTGCCCCATGCATGAAAAATTCAACATGGTATCAGAGCCGACACACCAAGGTGGAGTGTTGAGATGTGTGGACCAAAATAATTGTCTCACATGAAGTATATAAGTGATGATCTCTCGAGGTCTTTTGAGATAAAACCTAAGGCTGTGAGCGTGCCGCTTGCGGATAATATGCGGCGTGCATGAAAAATCAACTATATATATATATTACATTATTGTCCTAAATATTTCAAGCAACTGACCAATATAAAAACACATGCATCAGCTCCCACTAATTATACAATTAGTATTCTAAGTTTCTAATAACAAAGCATATATATAACAGATCCAAACCGCATGAAAATCAACTCCTCATCATGATCAATATATATCCTCGTCTACTCCAATTAAACAAAACTACACTTAATTCACATGTTCCACCTTTCCCATATTTTAATCCCCACTAATTTAATTAGCTCTAATTAATCACCTCTGCTCACTTTTAGCAAGACATCTATGTCCAAGCCAACCTTGCTCTCTCGCAACATGCATCCTATATCGTACCATACTTCCTCATATTAATTTTGACTATCTTTGAGCAAAGATATTAAAAAATCAACGATTTTGAGTTCGAGTTTATAATCATCTTTATATAAAGATCGAAAGCACCAAATTTTATGTAGTAGTTTAAACTACTAGCGCTTTATCATTTAATTACTCCAATATATGTCGTAATTAAAATGATCAACTAGGTCAATTAATTTACACCAATTAGTATAGAATATAATTGAGATTATATATGTAATATAGTACACTTGTGGTGCAATAGTTATGTTTTGAATTCTATTTGGATCTTGTGTTGTATCCTTCATTTCTTTAATCAAAAGTTAAGCAGCTGTACAACTACAATAATTAATTAATTAATTAAGCTCAATCATGACCGACATTATCCATATTATTATTAAACTCTTAAACAACATGGATTACGGAATCCCGGACCCTGAATTAATAAAGTTAATCTTAACACTTGAAATAAAATTAATAAATGTACTTTGCGAGATCCATTTACTCATCGTTATCCTTCTATGTATATATATGTCTCCATGTCAACTAAAGCAGACATTGCGTATGTGTTGGAACCATTGCCTAATAAAACTAGTTATATAGTGTTGTCATAATCAATTTATTATAGTAATTTGTCTTTCACGCTCGCATCTCTCTTGTGGTCCATGGACAAATGCTCCACGGATCAAAATAAACGCAAGTAATATCTTTCACCTTAGTTCGAAAAATTAAAGTTCAGAGCACCCGAATAGTGTGGTGCAGTAGTAGCAGAACTCAAATTTAAAACATTGACCGAGGAACGGTCTCAATTTGAGTTGCAACGGCTACATTATATCATCGACTACTTTGAGGCATTGGAAAAGGTGATCTTGATCATCCTCGTAGGACTAGTAAGACTTTAATCGGAAAGGAGCAGGAGGCGGTGTGGACACCATGGATATCAAAAAAATAATAGTAATAGTAATAAAAAATGACATAAAGTATCATTTGGTCCTTCAACTTTCAAGTGTTTGTTGATTTGGTCATCAAATTTTCATCGATTCACTTTTGATCCCCGAACTTTCAATTCTTTTACTCTTGGTCTTTTTGTTAATTAAGTTTGGAGAACAACGGTATTTAACAAAGCGCTTCATAAGCAATTCACAAAGCGGCTCACAACTAATTCATCAACTCAAAAAAATCGATTGCGAACTATTTCATTAGTAATCGTTACTCTCCATATTTAACAAAATGACCAAAAGTAGTGAAAAAAGAATAAAGACCAAATCAATAAAAACTTGCAAGTTCAAGAACCAAACGATACTATTTGCCTAAAAAAGTTGGGAACTAGAAACACAACTTATTGTGACGCGGAAGTTTAATTTTACGATGGCAAAAGGAAGGAATCGACTATAAAGAAATTTAAGGAAACGGGGACAACCTTTTGAAACGTGATATGTTGCCCTCCACTTCGGTTCCCACATTCAATGCATCAGATTTGGTGAGACCATGAACAAGTAATATATAAAGAGATCGAGAAGTATTGAATGAAATATATATATGCATAAATAAAGGAATCTCTTAAGGGACCCAAATGTCATGGCTTATCTCCAAGAGTTCTAAATAAATTATATATATATATATATATGTGCTTTCTTAATTAATTAATTAGTGATGTCAAGGTAAGCAAAGCATCAAAATAATTTTTGGTTTTGTTGAGGCATTACATCACATATACAATTAGTGGGCCATTATTTATTCCAAAGCCTCCTTTATATATAATACAAAGTTTAATACACAAGTTAATCAAGCTTTATATATATAGTGACATTTTTTGTGACATCGTGGGATGCATCTCGAGATGTGTATCTACATTACTTAATGTGTATTGCGCGGTCTGAAATCGCACATTGACTTAAGATATGCGAAAGATGTCATTGTAACATTTCCCTTAAATGTCATAGCTTTTTAAAAGAAGCAAATATCTAAAATTTGGATGATGAATCCAATTTGTGACTATATGTGAAGAAGAATTAATGGGGGCATATATTGGATTTGAGAGTCATAAAGGGGGAACATAATGAAACTTTGTAGGTTTCGTGGGTGTTAAGCTTTAGGTGTTTTTTTGTGGTCTAGGCTCAACTATATATACCACTAGGTCAACATCTTGGGAGTTATGGAAGATTTTTAGATAGTGTTATAATTGATGACACTTTGTCCATAAAGAAGTCATTGTCCCTCAACAATTCTATGGGACCTCATTCATAAATGTGATTTAAGATTCATTAAGAAAACCTTAATTTAGCACAAATTTCCTTTCGAATATCACTCAAAATTTGAAGGCACGTTTTGTATAAATATAGAATTATTTGAGTTTTTTTTTTTTTTTTTTTTTTTTCGAACGCCATTTAATGTACAACAACTAAATTTTAATAGATTACGTACACGACTCAAGTTCGTTATAAATTCTAACAGTGATGTATCGTCTATCTCACAAAAAATGCGGTGGCATCATTATTTTTTCCACCAAGAAGTAAGGAAAATCATGTTGATTTGTGATGCTGCATGAGTCTAGTCATATCATCACACATAACTTTTATATTTGATGTAAACTTGAGTTCTTTCATTCCACTAAGATTCTTCAATTCCTTCACCAATTATTTATTTTTTCCCATCATTTGGACACGTGTTTGTAGATCCATGAAAAAAAAATGTGGAGAAATTAAGGATAAAGTAGTTTATGGCATGTCCTCAGAATAATGCATGACATGTGGCCATGATGACCCATTAAGGTCTAGTGATGTAATCATGTATGAAGGCATCTCATTTTCAAGGTGTGTTCTAGTTCACACATATTTACTATGTTTCCAATTGTTTTTAAAATGTCTAGCTTTCTTGGTTTCTTGTGTGGATATACTCTAAAGCACAATGTGTCCAATCTATTGGTTTGAATCATTTGAGGACTTTAATTTAGCATACTAAAAGTGTTCGATCCGTGTAGAGAGTTTGTTCCGTGTGGCTAATCTTAACTAATATGTTTAATTTGAAAAAGCTTTAATTGAGCATAGTGAAAAGACGTTTGATCGATGTAGCCGACTCTAATTAACTTATTATTGTTGTACTATACGCCGAGTACTAAGTACGAAACGACTTTTCGTAAGACTACATATATCGCAGAGGCCTCGCCCAGAAATTAAAAAAGTCTAAACTTTAGAAACAGTGTGTTGCAAGAATCATAGTTGGGCCTGATCCAATATTTTTAGATCCACTATTGCTGGATCTGAAACAGCTTGGCCCAATCATCAATAATGGTCAACAAAGAGAATAGATGCCATGCATGCTGTGTATCAGTCAACATGAGATGCATAGGATCACGAGAGATGATGTGGCCTCATTTGTTCCTCACTTTTCATGGCTTTAATTCTATCCACAGAAGCTAAGGCCTTGCCATCATCATCATCATCATCATCATTTCCATCACCTGAAATAAAGCAAAGAACAAATTCAAACACAGAAGAAAAACAAATTCCAAACTACAACTACTAATGAAGCAAAGACATTGTTAGTTGACTCTTCTACTTTTTCTTCAATGGGGGATACACTTTGAAAGGAAAGAAAATATGGGTGTGTTCACAACCCATGTACATGGGTTCAAAGCAACTTCAAGGGCTTCTTGGATCAACAACCCATGTGCACATTCATCTCTCTCTAAGGTACTACTACTACTACTACTACTACATAGAATTTTGTCTCTATTTCAAATTTAAGAACACAAGAAGCAATGAAGTGTTGAAATATGTGTGTGGTTGTTTCTCTAGAATTGCAACTTAGAGCCCAAATGGATTTCACCAAGGCAGAATTCATTCCTTAGAGGCCAATTCAGTATCAGACATTTTGTATGGTCTCCTAATTCAAGTAGACACGTCAACAAAGGTAACAAAGCATTAATAAGTGTTGGGACTTCATGGGTCTAGCTATGTTTATTGAATTGTTTCTTTGTTTGTTTGTGCTTTGGTGTTTGTGATGGTGAAGGTGTTATGAAACCAAGTTGTGTTCTACCATTGACTGAAGAGAATGTTGAGAAAGTGTTGGATGAAGTGAGGCCATCACTGATGGCTGATGGAGGGAATGTAGCATTGCATGAGATTGATGGGCTTGTTGTGGTGTTGAAGTTGCAAGGAGCTTGTGGTTCATGTCCAAGCTCAACTATGACATTGAAGATGGGGATCGAAACGAGGCTTAAAGATAAAATTCCAGAAATCTTGGAAGTAGAACAGATATTGGACACTGAAACAGGCCTTGAACTCAATGAGGAAAATGTTGAAAAGGTGAGAGAGCTATTTCACTTTCATTGTAGATTTATGAATGCCAGTAAATTAAACAATGTAAGAGGTAGTTGCGATCGCAAATGCCGCAAAAAAAAAAAAAAAAAAAAAAAAAAGACTAACAATGTGGGAATCATTTCGAGATGCATCGATGTATAGACATTTCTCTAATGAACATGCATAGAAAAATGCATTCAAAAGTGATGACATATGAGTGCTTTGAAATATATTTTGATTGAATAATGCTAATTCATAGGTTGGGCATTGCAGGTGCTCTCTGAGATAAGACCTTACCTTGCGGGAACCGGAGGCGGAGTGCTTGAGCTGGTTCAGATTGATGGATATGTGACCAAGGTGCGTCTTAGCGGACCTGCAGCTGGAGTTATGACTGTTCGAGTTGCTTTGACGCAGAAATTGCGAGAAAAGATACCTGCCATAGCAGCTGTCCAATTGATAGACCAGTAATGTATCATCCAAGAGAAAAAATATTTACTGCAAAGCAAAGATCAGAGCTTACCATCTCATTTTTTGTAAGAGAATCCATTCTAATCTAAAAGAAATTTGAGTTTTCCATACATATGATGCAAATGCGCCAAGTTTCTTTGATCCTAATGCCACATTTTGGTATCAGGGGCGGATTGTATATTTTCATGCTAATATATTTTTTTGTTTGGAAAAAAAGAAGAAGTTAAGGTTAAAGTTCACCCCTCTGATAAGATTTTTTGGTTCCACCACTGTTTGGTATTCACATACAATTCTAGTTTTGGCACTAAAGCAATTGAATAACCAAAGATCATAAAATGCATAGCTCAAATGTGAAATGTAGAAGAAACAACAAACATTACCTCATATGATAGCCCGGCCGCCATGAACTTGCATCGATAATTTACAAGTGATTGAAGACGAGAGACACCGCAACATTCTACGACATGTTAGTCATTTTGCTTAGCTTGCGCAGCTTCTCTGTCTTCCCCGCTTTCACCAAAAACCTTACCAACACTTGAAGCGCCCGCTTGCCTGGAGGGCGCCCTCTCTCCGCCATTTGCATCAAACAATCATAAGCTTCCTCCATCCTCCCCACACAACACAACCCTGTCACTAGAAGATCCATGGCATGCTCATGGGGACAACACCCTCTATCAACCAAAAACCTCCAAAGCTCCAAACCCAAGTCCGGCCTCCGATTCTCACAAAAGAACTTCATCAACATCACGACCGTATACATCTTCGGCACAAACTTCCTCTCCACCATCCTCTGATACACCATGTAAACACCCTCCATTCCATGTGATCTCTTCAACCCCAAAAACAATGTATGATAACTCACATGATCAAGCCCAATGCCCTTCTCCTCCATCTCACCCATCAAACTCAAACCACTCTCCACATCCCTACACCTAAAATAACAACCAATCAAGGCATTATACGCCCCGATATCGGGCGCCAACCCTCTCTTAGCAATTTCATCAAACAATTCCCGGGCACGCGAAACGTTGCGCGCAATGCCCGCCCCATGTATCAATGTAGTCAAAATCTCCAATGTAGGCATCAAATTCAACCTCTCCATCTCATCAACCAATCTCAAACCATCACCAACACAACCCTTCTTGCAATAAGCATCAATCCTAATACTATAACTAACCACATTGGGCTTAAACCCTCTCCTAACCATTTCATTGTAGAACAACTCAACCGCAGTGACATCTCCAGATTCCTTAAACCCTAAAAGCAGTATATTGAATGTCTGCAAATTGGGCGAAAACCTCGAAAGCATTTTCCCAAACACTACACGGGCATCCTTCATTTGCCTCTCTAAACACAAAACCCTAATCAAAACATTGAATTCACCAACCCCAAATGCCCTCCCCACCAAAACCTCCCTCTCCAATCTCTCAAACCCTTCAAGGGTATCCTCGAAAGATCCAAACTTTGCGAGTTTCGACAATACGATTCCCATTGCCTTGTGAGTGATCAACATTGGATGGGCTTTCATGAGGCGATAGGCGCCGTCGAAATCTCGGTTCCGGGCGAGGATGTGGAGGGCTTTTTCGAGGGAATTGGGGGTTGGAGGGAGGGATTCGGAGCAGAATTTGAAGAATTCAACCGCTTTAACCGAATTGGAGTGGCCGGAGAAGAGGCGGGCGAGGACGGACGAGACTAGTTGGGGGCAGAGGAGTGATGGGGGATTTGGGTGTGGAGGGTTTTGTGGAAATCGGGATCTGGGTATGGGTGATCGTTGATTAGTTTCGTGATTGTGTCGATTTGGTGACTTGGGTTGCTTGATTTGGTGGAGATTTTCAGGGTTTGGAAGACTT
This sequence comes from Stephania cephalantha, assembly GCA_039657325.1. Lineage (NCBI taxonomy): Eukaryota > Viridiplantae > Streptophyta > Magnoliopsida > Ranunculales > Menispermaceae > Stephania > Stephania cephalantha. The sequence continues at coordinate 1,784,551 of CM077576.1, read as the reverse complement.
TGTTGGGTTTCATTGAAGCTCTACCTAGGATCATTGTTGATTCAATTGCTGAGAGTGTGTGTGTGATGATGGAATGCTTGAATGAGTTTCAGATTTCTCCGACTAATTCACGTTTCGAGCTCCGAACCTAATTTTTTCCATACACGAGACTCGGACTCGAGGCCTCGCTTGAGGAAATCAAGTTTCTTACCACTTGAGCCAACCGATTGTTGATAAATGAATCACAGTTTAGAGAGTGGCTTTTGTATGATTAAACTAAAACTTTCTTTTGTTTCGTCTTTGTCATGAAATAAAATCGAGCGCAAAAATTAAAGAATGGTATAAAGAGTTTCAATTCGATAAAAAAAAAAAAAAAAAAAATTAGAAGCTAAGAACTAAGGTCAACTCCAACAAATTTTGGATTCGTACTTTGTTGTTGTTGTTGTTATTGTTGTTTCGTCTTACAAATTGAGAGGACACACACATCAATGCATCATTACACACAAAAAGCCTCCATTTATTCAGTGATGACTTACATTACAAGACCAATGTCTCCAATTTTTCTCTTTGTAAATATGATACAGCATGCACTACAACTAGTTCTCCCTAGTTTCTCTGCAGAGACTAAATTAATATACATGAGTGGTGCCACAAAAATATTGCATGATTGTATATATGCAGCTCAAGTTTCAATTGCAAAACTAATGAGCTAATAGTAATCATCATCCTCATCTCTTGATCTATTAAAAAATCCCCTGATCACTGAAGCAACAACACCAAGAACCAGAAACAATACAAAAGTATCAAACCCTCCTCCAACACCGACGGCGACACTGGGTCCTGGTGCGAAGAACGAAAATGGCGACCACCCGTATCCGCCGTAGAATGGAACCCCGTATCCATAGCCGCCGATGAGCGGGGGAGCCACCGGTGGGTTTATGTAGATGTTGGTCCTATTCAGGTGCATACATTAAGAATCATGAGTATAAATTGTGGAATTCATATTACTCCAAAGGTATGAATGTAAACAAAACTCTACTTTCTTTTATTTTTTATTCAGTATCGGATTACTCTGACTACTTCAGATTCTAGCTCTCACTAATACGTATAGTGGGCGACCCTTCTAACAGTAGTTGCTCCATGCACGCATCAAAATTAGAACCTCGAAAGTGCTTAAGAGGCATGCAATTTCTTTCTTTAGGAGTACTATGTGAATTTGTGTTTCTTACTGTTTAGATTATACATCATGACTAACTAAATGTTCTCCTAAAATTGAATATCACAACAACTACTCTTAAACTAATGTGCTTGACCTATATATATATATATATATATATATATATATATATTAACAGAGAGAACACTTATTTTCTATAATTAGGAGCCACATATAACATTTATGTTCTACTACACTACTAATCATACAATTTAATGACAAAACTAATTCACCTTGAATTATTGATCCTAGGAGAGGATGCCTTCGGCGCCGCTGATCGGAACGCCTGCCCGCCGACTCGGCCACCCGTTTTCGCCGCCAATGCTTCATGAACAGACCCAAGTGCCAACATGCCTGCAGCAAATGTGACCACTGCCAATTTTGCCAACTTCAACTCATTTTTCCTACATACAAATCCAATGACAATTCACTCTAATTAGTACCATACATATCAAAGTCAATCATAATTAATTCTCTAGTCCCTATAATAACTTTTGTGATTAATTTTTCCTACAAAGCTGAACATAGAAGATATTAATTGAATTAGTGGTAGCCTTAATTACCTGTTAGAGTTGTTATGTTCTTCCTTGTCCATGGAGGATTGGCATGATATGAATGATATTGAGTTGGGCCTTCTATGTGTAGTTTTTTGTGGTGAAATCAGAGAATTGGTGAGAAACAATTGTTGTGATGAAGCAATAGCCACCATGGTTTTAGTTGAATTATTGGCTTGAAGGGTTCTAGCAATATGTGAAGGCAAGTGTGACAATGTTTTTGGTACAAAACTCAAAACTCTTATCCATTGTGTGATTTAGAGATTGCCACGTGGCAACAACCCAATGGTTTGGACGAAATTTCAAGAATATATCATAGATTTTTTATTTTTATTTTTTATTTTTCCTACATGTGTTCACATTCACCAAAAATTAAGTGTGGACTGCAATTTGAAAAAACTTGGGCTTTAGCCTTAAATGTCTGTCTCTGGTTTATTCAAGTGGAAACTGACTCACCCATTAAATTGAGAGTCCAAAATGATGGTGTGAAACAAACTTGAATCTATGTGGAATTAGGCCCAGTGAGTAGTGAGTGTATCATTAGACCTAATAAGGTTTGGATGGACTTTGGACTTTGGAAAAGGTTTATAATTAGGTCTCCGCGAGCGCCGAGGTGCATCGTACGGGCACTCAATGGGTCGATGTCCAACTTTTGTGCTCAAAGTGGGCTATTCAAACTTTTTCCTTATACATATATAGTTGAATTTAAGCGGGCCTGAATAGAACTTTAAAAAGTTAGGCATACGTAGACCTAGCTTTGAGCTTATTGATATGAGAAGAAACTCGGTTAGACTACTAATTTTGAAAAGATTTAATAAAAGTTTTAGGTTCGCAGTCTCCTTCTACCAATGACGAAACCATAGGGCGCAAGTGCATCTTACATAACACCCCTACATATAGTATATATAGTATTCATATATAATTGTTAATGTTTCGTCTTGCGTTCCTTTTTGTAGCCTCTTAACTACGAATACCTTCTATAATTAAAAAATCGCTCTCTAATTTGCGACGGTGGTATTTCTTTTTTTTCATATTGTAATTGTAATTTAAATTACCAGCTAGCATGGCAAGAGGGGTGCCATCTTCAATCACTGTCAAGGGTATAGTTTCAAATTTCAATATATACTTGGAAAAAAGATGTAAGGGTAGAAAAGTTACAATCATACAATGTTCAACCATGAATTATATTAGTGATGTACAATTAATATCAAACAAGAACCATTAAAAAGGATTTTCTTAAAGATTATGTTCTCATTTATAATGAAATCACTCAATGATCACATTTAAAACAAGTTAAGTTTGGACATTAAAAGGGGTCATATTAAATCCAAAAGAGAGAAAAATGTAGGCCATACAGCCAGAATATTGATACTGAGATAAGGCATTATGATGTGAACATCTAAACATAAAGAAGGAATTAATTTGGGGGATGAGGCCATCTTCTCATGTGTGCACATATGAGGAAATAAACTTGGTGGTGAATTGATTTTTTTTTTCAGACAATTAGGTGCAGAGTTTCTTAACAAAATAGCTGAGACATGTTCCCCCTTCACAGTAAGCCAGCTGGCCCTGACTGCCCTTGCAAAGGACACCACTCCAAAACCTAACACAACCCTTTCTCTCTCTCTCTCTCTCTCTCTTATTAGGGTACAATAATTTCCCCAACTTGGATGTCTCCTATACCAAAACTTTTTATGTAAATTTCAAGTGCCTCCCTAAAGTTTGACCTATTAATTTTTTTGGTTTATTTTTTGTTAAAAAAAAATATAGACCGCAAGTTGCTTATTTTGAAGTTCGACCTCATAACTTCTTACTTAAGTAACGTCATATTAAACATCATCAATTCAATTAGGCGAAGTTTGACCTTATTATTTGCATTGTCTTATAAATTTTAAAAACTTCTTTATTATTTTAGCGAAAATATAAATTAACTTAGAAAAGAACCACAAACATTATCGATATGACCTAACTTTTATTATCGTTATTTAATTTTAAATATTCAAAAAAATATGTTTCGAGTGACGCGAAGTATGCTCGAAGGACACCAATCACTTGAAAGCTTAATTATCCAGTACGTAGAAGGTTAAGGGTTTGAGTCTCTTCCCTTGCATGTTGAGGTGGATAATTATACGTTCATTTCTTAAAAAAAAAAAAAAAAAAAAAGTATACTTGAAGGACTAAAGTTTGTAATTGTAAAAGTAGAATTAAGGATTAAAATGTATATCAATGCAAACACATGTACCTTCACCACCTCTCTTTAGTCTTTAACTTGTGCAAGTGTCCCAAAATGGAGTGTTTTGTAATGTTTTCCAAGTTTGGCAAAGTGACCCTTGTGGTAGATGAATTAATTAGGAACCATTGGAGAAATGACACTCTGTAGAAATTAAATCTACTTCTGCAAGTCATTAAAATATATAACTATTGAAATATGAAGAAAAGTTATTAAGGGAATAAAGTTGACAAATATACTGGGGTTTTATCATTTTTTAAGATGTTTAGTTACAATTTTTTTCTTAAAGCATACAATATTTTTTGAAAAAAAATGTATTATTAATTAGTACAATTTTTAAAATTAATAAAAGGAGTCATAAATATCACCACAAAATGGTCTTTCAACTACACTAGACTAATTAGCTAGTTCTACCACTAAACGTAGTAGTATTTCAACTATATATCAATCCTTTATTATTTTTACCAAGTAAAATTTTAAATGTACATTTTTTAGGCATGACTAAAGACACCTAAAATTCTAGGGTGCCTTACATAAAATACGTGTAATATTGACTTACCCTTACAAAAGATCAGGTGCTTACAGCGCCACCCAATTTCAATTTTTAAATTGATTAGATTGAGATTTTGGTTTTTGGGTATTCCAAAAAAAAATAAAAATAAAAATAAAAATAGTGGCCATATATATGTATATATCATAGGAAAATGAATGAAAAGATTGAAATAAAGAAAGTAGTGTAGCACATTTAGACAAAGCAAATCAAAGAAAAGGTGAAATAAAGCACTGAAAAAACATCTTCCCTATCTCTTTCTTCCTAAGCACATGGTCTAAGGTACAAAAGCACTTACAAAAGGGTTCCAAATGCAAAAAGCATGACCACAAAACAACACACATTCTCTATATGCAACCTGTCAAATTGCTAATTAATATTCTCCAACATTTACTTCATATATATCATATCATATCACTCCATATATAAAGATGTGAAGTTTAATTGTGCATGTTGTCACACATTAATTTAGTTTTCAATGGGGGCACATCCTAATTAATTGAAGTAGCTAGTCCTGATTGTTACAACTAATTGTGGTTGCTCCACTCAATCAAATTTCAACCCCAATATATGGCTAGCTTAAGGGCATGCATCTCCAATGGTGCAAATTTTACACCAACTTTTACACCAAATTTTATGAGACCCACCCACTTATTTTCTAATTTCTACTCATTCTATTTATTAATACTTTATATTGCTAGAGTGTTTTTTTTTTTTTTTTTTTTTTTTTTTTCTTTTTGTCAAAGTGATTTTTGTATTAAGGTGTTCATAATCCAATCGGACAAACATCTATTACAAATAGATCTTACAACAATAAAGTACATAACAAATTTCGAAAACGGGCACACAATCGCGCAAACCCCAACCCCAACCTTAAGGCTGAGCCAACCACCCCGACAATGAGGACAACACCAATTGCGGATTCCCACGCCCCAACTCGCCATCTTCTTCTCCAAGATCAAGCCTTAGGCAAAATGGCCATCGGAGGCGACCTCGCCGGAAACCCACGACAATCCCAACATCTAGTCGAAATGTTGCACAAAAAAGTGGAGTGAAGGAAGAAACACTGGTGGTGCGGGTGGAAGAGGGTGGATGGAAAATGAGGGAGAAACGGTGGTGGTGGTGGTGGTGGTGATGGAGACTAGAAAGGAGGAGATGGGGGGAGGTAGCTCCAAAGAAGGGATAAGAAAGGAAATAAAGAGAAAAAAGAGGGGCGGGGGCCGATGAACAGGTGGCTTGCCGAAGCAAGCCGAGAGTCATCGATCCCCAGATCTGAGATTCTCTTTGGTGTGGCTGCTGCTAGGGTTTTGAGTGGCCGTGGGAAATAAAGTACATAAGTTAATGCTAAAGTGGTTAATTTGGGTTGGCCCCACTCCAACCAATTTGTTAAAAAAAAAAAAAAAAAAAAAAAAAAAAGAGGAAATATTCTTGCCCCGCGCAACAGTGTTGTGCCATATATATATATATTGGCGCTGGATTAGAGATACCCTTTTAGTAGTTATATATAGCACTTAACAATCCTTGGTTAATCAGAGGTTTCCAATTCAAACTCTAAACTTGGAAAGCCATTTTGGAAGATGTAACCCTATATATGTATAGATCAAAATTAGTTGGAGAGGATGGCTTTAGGCGCTATATATCAAGCAAAAAGAACTCCAAAAGAATAGCACTTCTATTTGCTTGTGTCACTGGATGTCAAAAAACCTCTTTATATATGCTCACTATGTTTTATTATGTTCTTCATTATGAGCATTCTATCATTATAAGAATAAACCAACTAGCAAAGTAGAAACAAATCAAGTTAATTTTTCCCTCTCATAAGGTCCCTTTTAGTAGGGCTTTCTTTCGTTGCTTAATTAACCGGCATTTGTCTCCATCGATTGTGTCATGATGGCTGTCATGAGGCTTTATTTGCTTATAGTATTTTCATAGAGATCGAGCTTGAATATTGTATTAATAATGTAAGAGATAATTAAAAAAATAAAAAAATATTCGAATGACAACAATAATGTCACATAATAAGACACATTGGCTCACAAGAGTCTTTTATATGGACTCGCTCTGCGTGTTATGCATCAAGATCTATATATGTTTGAATCTTGAGGCGCTGCGTAGCATGAATATTCTTGTGAAATCGATATATCTTGTGGTTTGAGATGCCGTAGTGATTGTAGCACTTCTCTTGCAAAAAAAAAAAATCACTCTATACAAGTATAGCTATGCAACCAAACATTAATTTCCAATGGGAACATGGTAAAAACCAAGGGATATGCATGAAAGGTGTGTCCTAATCAGAGGGCACCCTAGCTAGCTTGAAGTCTAAAGGGATACCCTTAACTAGGGTTGGTAAAGAAGCAGGTGAAAGTGAAGACCTACAAGTCCAAAGCCAATCAGGTAATTACTGATCTCCACCCTCTACTTTCTACCACTCACTCAATAGTGCTACCCTACCACATATACATAGACATAGAGAGCCAGCACTTACATCACTTTCAGAGTTAAATCTTCAAGAGACTTGTGTGTGGCTATTTAAGCCAAGAGAAAAGCAAAAGTGAAGTGGTAATAAAAGCATATTGTTAGTGTGATCCTTGTTGTGGAGAACTAGCTCTTCCTCATAACCTAATTTAGGGAATAATATTGAGGTATGGTTTTGATACTCCTACAATGTAAAGCTTTTAACTTTTTTGTTTAGGTATATATATATTAAAGAACTAGGAAAAAAAACATAATAGCATTACTAGTAAATTGGGTTGAATAGTCGAGCTCAAAATCCCTTAATTAAAAGTTCAATACAAAGAAAATTAAGTTGGGAAAACTTTGCAATTTTATAGGCTTGTAAAGGTCAATTTGATTTACTTAGGGTGGTTAGACAATTTGAAATACTCGATCGCTTAATTATGAACTTCCAGAAGGTTGGTTCTAACTATTTAAATAAGAAATTGACTCAAAATATCAATTTATCAAAAAAATGTGTCTCTATGTGAACATGCAACAATTTGATTAGAAATGTTAAGGCCTTGATAACTAACCAATTGGGTAGCCCAATAGTTTAATATGAGGTTTAAGAATAAAAGGTCATGAGTTTAAACTTTGGTGGGTGCAAAAAATTTTCCTTTCCTATATATAAAAAAAAAATTAACGTCGTGATAAGCCTCGACTACCAAAAAGAAATAACCAAAAAAAAAAAAAAATCCTATGACTTATTACAAACCTCAATCTACAAGCTTATCAAAAAGCATGCGCACAAAAAACTAGTATATGGAATGTGATAACTTCACAAATAGTTAATAGTTAAAAGGAAAATATTAGCGTAACTTCGATCAAGCATGTAAGTCAGGCACACGCTCGCACACATCCTTTTGATATACTTTGAGATGCATGCAAACACACATCTCAGTGATAATTAACATATGCACACACGTGCGTGCCCAACCTGAGTGCCCAATGTTCGAGTCACCCTAAAATTTCCCTAGTTAAAATCCCATTTTGTGGGGGTGAAGATGAAAAGGAATGTACCATGTGGCATCTACAAGAGCTAGAGAAGGTGATGAGGTCAAACTGGCAAGCCAGTTATTCAATGCTACCAATAAGACTTCAAAAAGTAAAAAAGGTCAAAAAGACAAGAATTACCCAATGGTGAATTGAACAACCCCTAATTAATGGAAACCCCAAATGGAGGGGTTGATGATAGTTATGTTGCTGTCCTGCCATCAATTCCCTCCCAATCACACCTCCCCACAACCCCTTCATTTCTTCATCAACTCTGCACACACACTCACAATAGAGAGAGAGAGTTGTGTAGTAGTGAGAGATCACACAAGGTCATGAGTAGAAAAGATGTAGACAGCACTGCAGACCCCCTCTTAGAATAGAAAATTCTTGATGTACCTTCACCACACAACCCCTCCATTTGCAGTACATTTTGCTTGTTTTTGTTGCTGCTGCTGCTGTTGTTGTTGTTGTTGTTGTTGCTGTGGGGGTGGTGTGAGTGCTCTATGTAGAAAAGCATAATAGTGTGTGGAAAGCAAAGCAAAGAAAAACAGAAGAGAAAGAGAAAACAAACTGAGATACTCTCACACTTTTTGGCTTGATTGCATTTCAGTGACTACTTCATTGGCTTTTCTTTTTCTCTAAACATTTTATTAGTATTTCTAGCTTGTGCCACTGAAACCACTACTCTATCTAGAAGTGCAAAAGGTGTACTCCCACAAAAGGTACAAAACCACCTTCCTTTCTCATCCTCCCTCTCTCTCTCTCTCTCTCTCTAGCTATAATTTTTTGTGGGTTTTGAAGCTTTTTGATGGAGAGATGATGAACAACAACAACAACAACAACATCTCACTTAATGGTGGTGGCTTTGAGAACTGGAACAACAACATCAACAACTCTTCAATGGTGTCCTTTGTGGGGTTGCAAAGCAGCAATTACAAACAGTACTTCAAAGAATGGGAGACCACTTCACCACCAACAACCACCAACACCACAAACAACAACAACAACAATGACTCATTATTCATGAACCACAACCACCACCACCACCACCACCACCAAAACCCATCACCAAACATCTTTGATTTCACAACTCTCTCAACATCTCTCTCATCCCCACAATTCCTCACATCAAACAATTTCACCCAACCCTCTCAATTCCAAGACTACCCATCTCAAGATTTGTTGAAAAAAGAAGAATCCCATCATGATCATGATCATGATCATGACCATGACCATGACCAAGACCAAGACCAAGATCATCACAGTTTCATGACTACCCTTGAAGGGCTTGGGCTTGCCACATCTACTACTAATACTACTTCTGCAACCTTTTCTTCCTACTTTGATGCAATCAGTACTCCAAGGAGTGGTAGTAATAACAATGATGTTGGTATCAGTACTACTACTCCTACTACAACAGGTGGGAGGATTGGGCTCAATCTGGGCCACAGAACCTACTTCTCATCCAGAGAAACTGCTCTGATTGACAGGCTTTTCAGGAGGCCTAGAGGGTTTTATCAAGGCCATTATCATCATCATCACAATCAGATCCCAAGGTGCCAAGCTGAGGGTTGTAAAATTGATCTCACCAATGCCAAGCACTACCATAGAAGGCACAAGGTTTGTGAGTTTCACTCCAAGGCCACTAAGGTCGTGGCTGCAGGCCTTGACCAGCGTTTTTGTCAGCAATGCAGCAGGTATCATTACTTATTATCATCACCCTTTTTATTTTTAGTACCCTTAATAATTCACTTTATATTCAAATTTCTAAACCCTTTTAATTTTTTAGTGCATTGGCATCCTAAAATGATGGGGCGGTGCCTCACATAAAATGCATGTAAACTGACTTGCTCTTATAAAAAAAGTTTGAGGTACTTATAGCGCGACTCTAATTTTTCCTCCATCTGCTTCTTCTGCCATCTTTGTTGTTAATAGTTCACTTTATATTCATTTTTTCTTCATTCTTTTGAGGTTTTGATGTTGATGATGTGATAGACTATCAAGCATAATGTTGCAGTAGGTGTAGACTTAATAGTACTACTTCTTGCTGTTCTTCTTTGTCTTTTCTTTTACTTTACTGTAACGTAGTAACATTACTTTCAGGAACCCATGTTTTGCTCATTTTATGTGTGGATGTGTACTAATTGGGTTTTTTTTTTTTTTTTAGTCTATTGGGTATTTGTTTTGTAATTTGAACCTTCATGTGATGATGATATGGTGTGAAGATGTGAGTGCAACATATGGAGATTTTGGAAGCAAAGGAAAGAAACCCTAACTCCCGTTTTTTCTTTTTTTGTTTCTCTTGATATAGAGAGACATTAATTAATGTTCACCAACAATGACATGAAGTAACACCTTCACAGACACTTAATTTGGGTGTCCCCAATCAAGTTGTTATTTGGAGGAAAAAAATGCCATATTAGGCATTTGGATCAAAACTTGTCTTTCCTCTCTATAGCCACCCATTTTTTCACTACTACTATGAATTTGTCTATGTTGTGCAATGAAGTTGAGAACATACAATTTCTTGAAATCTCACAAACCCACAATTTTTTTCTTCTTTTTTTTGCTAATCTAGTATAGCACTTCCAAACATGATTGATTTTGATATGAATCTTGAAAGGCTAATGCTTCGGGTACCTACTTTAGACACGACTTTGGGCATCCACCAATAAGACGTCATTCGATACACATCAAACGCGTATCTTGAGGTGTATAGATGGTGCACGATTATTATTTAGGTGTCTAAAGTGGGTACTCTTAGAAGCTTCCATCATCTTGAAATGGGTGGTTTTGTATGTGTTTCATAAATATGAAGTTATGAACAATTTCACTATCAATGCAGATTTCATGTGTTGACAGAGTTTGATCAAGCAAAGAGGAGTTGCCGAAAGCGCTTAGCCGATCACAACCGGCGCCGAAGAAAAACAACAACTCATTCACAACAACCACTATCATCACCATCATCATCACAACCTTCAACAAGTCCTAATGCAACTTCTTCATCATCAACAACAACACTCAACATTCATCACAAAAGCAACATTTCCCAAAATGGTACACACCAATCCCTCACTACCCTTTTGAATTGTCTTCCTCAATTGAGCAAATCTCACTCACTTTTTGATTTTCATCAATCAATCAGTCCACTCTCATTATGCAAAAATCCATATAACTCATTTGTTTTTATATATTTCTTTTTTAGCTACTTCTTGTACTAGTAATGCTACTACTTCAACAACAAGTACTACCACTACTACTCCTCGAGATCATCAACAACATCATCTACATCATCATGGTCAGACTAATCAAGGGTCACTACTATTCAGTAATTACAACCAAATGGTTGACTCCTCATCATCACCACCACCAACAGATTTCTTTCACATTGATAGAATCAACTACCAACATAACTGCCACAACCACCACCACCCGCTTTTCTCCGGAAGCTCCAACGACGACGGTGGCGGTGGCGGTGGCGGGGGGTCGGAGGAGCTCCACAACCTTGTGCACCTACGCCACTCCATGTATGAAGTTGAGTTGCTGTAGAGGGGCAAGGTGGTAATTTCACTTGCCTCAATAAACAATGGAACCAAAAAAAAAAAAAAAAAAAAAAAAAAAAAAATTTGGAGTCTTTTAGGGTTTAGGGGTTCTCATCAATTTATTTTGTATTTGTGATTTGGTGTCATCGAGGAAAACCATGTTAAATGGCATCTGGGGCGTGGGCCCACTCATTTGTGACTCTTTGATGCACCTTTTTGTTGAGTGAAAGAAATGGTTTAGTAATTAAGGTTCAGGGAGCTGCTAGGTTGATCCACTTTGAGCATCTATTTAGACGCATTTACTAGGTGAAAATTGTATGATATTCCTCGAGATATGAGTCGTGCTTGCATCTAAAGGTATTGAATGGTGATCAAAATGAGTCAATCGATCATTTTTTTTATTGATCAAGAGGATTGTGGTGAGATGTTACGGTCCCTCCTCCTTTAATCGGAGGTCTCGTGTTCGAGACCTGAAAATGGAAAAATTTTAAAACTCTTGGCCACAAGTTTCGCATTTGTGATATTTATCTCTTCAAGCTCGAGATTAGTCGTATACGGTTTCGAATATCAAACAATAATTGAAAAAAAAAGGGGGCGTACTTCCTTGAATAGGAGTTTTGTTTTGGATGGTGAGGTGGGGTCCTTGGTGTGGGCCCCAATGAGCTCCAGCTTGGTTGGAATCTCGGGAGTAGTGTATTAAGGTGATCCGTGATACTGGGTGACCCCCCACCTGCCACCTCTCTTTTTCGGAGGTGGGTCCAAGGATCGAACGGTCGGGATTTAAGGTTTGATAGAAGAATGGGACAAAGGAGTGTGAGGATCGGACGGTGGAGAGAGGGTGGGGCCATGAGTAATAATCGGTCGAGATTGGAGCACGTGAATACATAATCTAACCGATCATTTTATTTTTTTTATTTTTTATCTATACCACCCGGACTTAATAGACTGCTTCGAGCTCGAGTCGAATCAACCCACTAAAAGATATAGATATTCCAACAGTGTTTTTTGCATTTATGAAGTTTCAAACTTGAGACATCATCTTAAACCGTTGGAGCGGCAACACACTAACCGTTGGTTAAAAAAAATGTCAAATAATTTTTAGTGCCATTAAAGTATCTCTTATGCTTTATAGAGTCAATAAGGTTGCGATAGATCGACCACATGAAAGTTATTAAAAGAGAGATAATCACTTATGTACTTTTTTATTAAGTTATGTTTAATCAATGTGGGACTATTATTTCGATCCACACATCTCAATACTCTATCTTAGACCGAAATCTATCTAGGGGTTTTTATTTTCTCGACAGGTCTCAACAGAACCGTCGGCTCTGATGCCATGTAAAATTTCATGATCGTACCGCACACCACAAGAGCACCGATATTGTCTCGAACTTAACCACCTTCAACTCTTAGTGTGAGATTTATCTCAAAATATCTCAATAATATTAGAAGTGAGATAATCACTTATGTATTTTTTTATAAAGTTATATTTAATCGATGTAGGACTACTATTTCATATCACACATCTCAACATTCTACCTTATACCAAAATCCATTTAAGGGTTTTTATTTTCTCGACAGGTCATAACTGAATCGTCGGCTCAGATACCATATAAATTTTTCATGGCCGTGCCGCACACCGCCAACACCGATATTGTCCCCAACTTAACTACCTTCAACTCTTAGATGTGGGGTTTTATCTCAAAAAATCTCGATAATATTAAAAGAAAGATAATCACGTATGTACTTCCTTATAAAGTCATATTTAATCGATGTGGACTTTTATTTCAGTCAACAAATCTCAACAACTTAATCGTGTCGCTTCATAAAATGTATCAAACAAACTATAAAAAAAAAATGTAGTAGAATATAGAAGAAAAAGAAAAAATTATAATTTCGAGTTGTATGATGCAAATTGAGTTGGGAACGTTATTTTTTTTACGTAATGCCTGCCTATATATAAATGCACACACGAGTTTGCGAATCTCTATCAACACTAATATTATCCTCAACTTAACTACCTTAATTCGACTTAGAAAGGATACCACTACGAGCGGATTTTGCGCGAGATGCCACGTAGGAAAAAAAATAGCGTAAAAAAAAAAAAATTGCTTAAGAGAATTAATTGATCACGTGGGTCGTACGATGTCTGACATCAAGTACATGACGTTGCCTATTTCAGATTATGAGATATTGGGAGATCTTCTTCTTTTTTGTTAAAAAAAAAAATATGGGGAAATGATTTTCTCGAGAAATAATTTCTCGAGACAGGCAGGGGTCCTCCCAATCACTTTGTGGTTCACAACTCACAACTTAGGCCCACACTCGAGACCAATTAGTGTTTCAAAGTGCTCCTCACACCATCACAATTCATGTGCACCTTCATTTTTTATTTTTTTTTTTCGACTTTAGCTGGAGTCGAACTTATAATATCTCTAAATCTTGTCTTTTGATAATTGATACATCTTTCATCTCAACAAAGATGATTTCTCAAAGAAAGAATATCCATTTATACGAGCCAAATTTATGAGGAATTAACATCCAAATGAGAGAGCCTTCGCTCTATAATTAAAATGAGTTCGGAGTTCAATAAAATATGAAAACAACATAATAAATGTTAAATATTTGATTGATATTTTAAGGTTACCGTAAATTTTGATAGAATAATTTAAATCCATGTATATAGATCTTGATAGTTATATTGATCCGTCGTGCTCATTAATAAGCTCGCTTAGAACGTCTCCAATGGGAATGTGATTTAGATGTCAATGTGTGTCACCTAGGACTAAATAGACACTAGAGCGAAAAAAATCTCTCCAATGGAATGTGCATTTTGAATGTTAAGATGACGTGGATATACATTGTCTATTTTGAATGTCACTTCTTGACATTCATATTGACATCTATGTAGAATAATATGATTTTTTAAAAATATTTAATTATTTTATTTATACTTTTATTTTCACATTTTAATTAATAAAATCACAAAAAGAAATGTCACATCATCAATTGAACCGAAAATTCACATCTATCATTAGAAACATATTTTGAAGTTTAATGTCAATTTGAGCCACATGGGATGGACGACCACAATTCATATTTATCATTGGAGATGCTTTTAAGCTTTATAGATTCGTCGTAAATTTGTAATCTACAAATAACTAATTATTAGGCTTATCCAATAAAACTCAGTAAGTATGAAATTGCTCCCTTAATCTACTTTCTATTTGATTTGCCTAATAAACATTTACATTCTTTTGTTTTGAAAAAAATAAATAAATTATACTTTATTTCCTTTAATGTATGTTTTTTATATTCAGCTCTCAAATAGACATTTCTTTTAGGAGTATTATCAATATGTTATCCAATGACTTTCCAACAACAACTCTTCCACTCACCTCATCACTTTCAAACCAACTTAGAAAATTTCACTTATGCAAAAATGCTTCTTTTTTTTTTTTATAAAATAAGAAAACAAGCTCTTGAAAGGTGCATTTCTCGCGAAGTATATATATTAGAGGGGCTGCGTACCCTCACATATGGGAAAATGATATTATAACAACCTACCTCCCATATTAAATCATAGCCATGCATGTGTTATTACATGTACCCCGCATATATCCATGTGTGTCACACAATATCTACAAGTAGGTGTAGAGGTACATGTAACTATTGTGTGTACCATTTTATTTTTTTCAGTCAATGCATTAAATAGAGCCGAATGGAAATATAAAAAACGAATGGATGCATAGAATGCGACAAGAAACTTGTTTTTTTTTTAAAAAAAAAAATGTTATGGAATACATATTTTTTTACAACATTTCAGTACAGGATTAATAAAGTTCATTAGATCGTGCATTGAGATGTGTGTGTGTGCATATTTCGATGTGTATCTGATAGACCCCATCAATGTCGTGTCGAAAAGCTGTCCCCAAAGTATATACCCCTAGCATTTCTCTTTCCTTTTTGTGTCACAAGTGGCATGAAGCTTGTTAGATGTTGGCTTCTTGACGTTGTTGGTGGACCTATTAAGTAAGATTCCATTGGGTCCACAGAAAATGATAGAGCCCAACCCAAGTCATACAATAAGGAAATGTTGGATTTGAGGGAGATTCTCATTACATTAACTACCTAATAAGATATCTACCAAAAAAAAAAAAAAAAAACCTACTAAGATCTTAAATAAGTTGTGATTCTTCTTCATCTTGATATGGTAGCATTCAAATAAATTAGGATATTGGTTGGTTTGGTTGGTTCCTGCAGCCAAAATATCTTTGGCGAGATGAATGAGCAAACAACAACAACAACAACGACAACATAGCCTCGGTTTCAAATTAATTGGACTCGTCTACATGGATCAAACTTTTTCATTATGCTCGATTAACTGCAATTAATGCTGAGCTTTCCAGACGATTCAAATCCCTCATAACTAATGCATTACATGTTTTATTCTAACTTTACAAGTTTTACCACACATCCACCTAAGCATTCTCATTTCTGCTATGTTCATTTTATGTAATTCTTGTTGCTTTACCACCTAATATTCACTAAGCATAGCTGACCTAATTACGGTCTTATAAAAGTCGAGGTCAGAGTGGTCACCGGTGTCAACTCATATGAGAGTCTTACAAAAATTAAAAGTAATAGTGCCTGCAAGGGGTGTGGTGCAATGGCAAAGAAAAGAGCACATAAACTCTAGCGGAAGTAAAGATCACGAGTTCAATTCTTAGTAACTACATTATATTCAGGGTTCATACACCCATGTTTACTAAATAAAAAAAAAAAAAATAGCAGCTAACAGTTAACCTAATAATTAGCGAAACTTTAAAAAAAAGGCAGTTGAAAAACTAAACTCAATAAAAAATGAAGAAATTCTATGATATATCAAGTATAACAGACCCGAACTAATTTGGGATTTTTTTAAAGCACTAATTTAGATTTTGAAGCTTTGTTGGTGTTGTTGTTGTTGTCCTAAATCAAGATTTAGTAGAACAATTAAGTAGTGCAGTTGGTGTAACTGGTAGAGATTATTGTAGGCTTGCAGCAGTGATCATATTTTGTTCCAAAGCCTTTGGTTTGTTTCATTAATTTGAGCTGTAAATGCAACATAATTAAGGAGCTCACACATTCCATATTTCCATACAAACGCTCAACAAAAAAACAACACAAGTAGAGAGAATTGGCAAATAGTTTCTCATTTGAACAACAAGTGATCATGTCTATAATTTATACTGACACAAAGCAGGCAGCAGCATAAAACATACCATTCTTTCTTCATGGAGTTAAAGATGCATTTCCTTGACATCCACATAAAATCCCAGAATGCAACTCTAAGGTTTCACCTATACTCCATAACATTAAAAAAAAAGAGGTTGGAGGGGGGAAGACATCTCCTGGATTGAACTTATTTGGCTTTTACATCACAAGAAGAAACCAAGAGTCCTTCCCCCCTTCACATCTACAACAAGACCAGCAAAGAAAAAATTAACACTGATGAAACTTTCTAACCAAGGAAACATTTGGAAATACTTTAGGAAAAGAGAAAAAAAGGTTCTAATAGATAACCGGTTTTCCCCTTGTCGAATTGGTATGCTGCTCGACCGGCAAGATTCGCACCTTTTTTTTTTTTTTTTTTTTCTTCATTCATTTGGGTATTGCTCTCGATTGTTAGACGGTGTAATGCTGTTGAATTGTATCGATGTCGAGCCCCTTCAGCTTCACCACCGATTCTACATGTCCCTTGAGTGTGAGCAGTTCTCGAAGCCTATGCAAAACGAATTAATAAGAGTTTAGCGTTACATACCGATAATACATAGGCAAAGGTTTGTCCATAAATTCAAATAAGTAGTGACTTTTGCGAAGCCGAAGATCTCAAGAGGAGACTAACTCGCTAATAATAGCGTATTTGTGAATTGACTGGAAAATTCAAGCAAATGATTGAATGCAAAATTCGATTTATCTGTACCTTGCAACTTCAGCTCGTCTCTTAGCTTGTTCGGCGATCTCAGAAAGTTCCCGATAGCCGCTCTTCTCAGGGAAAAGGTTATTAGTTTCTGGGGGTTGAAGACCATGCAATGTACGTTGCGCAAGGGCCCATTGAGCTTCTCTTTCCTCTTTGCCGTAATCTTTCTTTGTGGTGAAGGCAGTCTGTTCAGAAAGGAATAATTAATATCACGTAGAAGACCGACCGCATGGATTGGCGTCGAAAAGAACCAGAAAAAACTACTAAAAGTCCAATCGATATCAATTCAAGATTGTTACCTTGTTTTCAAGAAGGTTATCCCAAGCCTTTCCACTTAGGATATAGCGGATGGCGAACTTGAGTAGGTCGAGCGGCACATAGGTGACAATACTATACAGCCAGACGACGCCAGCCCATCCCCAACCACATCCCTTCATCTTTGCGAAGCCCCAGTTAGCATATACGGCAATCACAGTTGCAATCTGCCACGACAAAATTTCCAAGTTTGGCGAAAAAATGAGCAGGCATGTGTATGGTGAAGGGAATGGAAATGGTGATGTACAATGGATGGAGAATTGTTCTCACCAGCTGTGCCACCAAGAAAGCGCCCATTAAGAGAGCTCCAGGCCGTTCAACGTAAGACCAGCTGCGCGACCGAGTCACAAAGATAAGCGCCTGGCTTATGATACTCACTTGCAAGTACAGGATAGCCATCATTTCGTGCTCATGCTCGGTCCCCTTCCCCTTGAATGATTTGACCTTGAAGCGATCCTACACAGCAGCAAACTCAAGACATTGTTCAAGGTGGCCAATAATATTTTGTAGTATTCGACAAAGGAAATAAAATCATGATTCTTACGGAAAAGAAGTCTGTTTCCCTCGCCGCCCAGAAGAATACAACAGTCATCAATGCGAGGTAGCCACCAAGCACGACTCCAGTTGCGAAAATCTCTTTTAGTTTCCAACTGTCAGGGACGGGAGATGGCTTTACTCTATCCTTCGAGATAGTCATGATGGTTCCTATGGAGAAACAAGAAATCAGACATAAGACATTAGTTTATGGTACAAAGACGAAATGAAGAACACGAATAGATAGAGTTTTCAAACATAGAGACGCACCGTCGTTTAGAATGGCTATGATCAAAACCATGAAAGGAGCAAAATCGAACTTCCAGATAAGGGCAATAAGCATGAAGCCGAACTACAAAATGATTGCGGAATCAAATAAACATGTTAAAGGCAACAACTAAGATCAGAACCACCAAATTCAGACTCGAAAACCAAACTTAAGTAATGCTTACCACAATACGGATTGTGATAGAGACTGCGTATATCTGCAAAAAGAAAAGACGACGCAGATTGAAATTAGTCATTGTCATATAACCTTGTCAAAAGAACGGAAATGACTGCATGGGTAGAAAAAACATACAGTATAGTTCTTCATCCTTTGGAAAATAGCTCGGCTAGTGAGCACCGCACTAATAATAACACTTAGCCCGGGTTCTGTGAGCACAATGTCGGAAGCACCTCTAGCTGCATCAGTGGCATCGGCAACAGCAATTCCAATATCTGCTTTCTTCAAAGCAGGAGCATCATTCACACCATCTCCTGTCATACCACAGATGTGCTTACTCTCTTGCAACTTCTTCACAATTTCATACTTGTGCTCTGGTTCAAACAAATACAAGTTCATGTTAGATAAACAGACATTTATTATAAGTCGAGGGACGACTAAAGAAGTGGCTGTGATGTAAGATTGTGCATCTACCGGGAAAAACTCCAGCAAATCCATCAGCCTTTTCAATCAATTCATCCACAGGAAGGGCCCCGATGGATGCGTCTTTGTCTTGGCCAAGCAATGCGGATGAAGGATACATGTTTGTTCCCATTCCAAGCCTCCGCCCTGTCTCCTTGGCAATGGCGAGCTGATCACCTGAAGATTAAAAGGGAACGAAACGTTAAGCTAAAAACAAGAAGAAGAATTTAGCGAATGAAGTGAAAAAGGATTGAAGAATTTAGCGAATGAAGTGAAAAAGGATTCATTACCAGTAATCATTTTAACATTCACACCAAGGTTGAGAGCCCGACGAATAGTTTCTGCACTGTCATGCCTAGGAGGATCAAATAGAGGCAATAGACCAACAAATTGCCAAGGACCTCCAGGACTTTCTTTTGTTTTCTCAGGAACCTCCTGCAAACATGTCCCAAGTTCGAACAATTCTAGGCATGCTCAACTACTTCCATAATTAAAGACGACATTAGTAAAAAGGTGTCACTAAACCTGTCGTGCAACAGCCAACGACCTAAGTCCACGCTCAGCATACTTATCAATCACAGCATGAACTTTCCTCCTCACATCTTCCTTACAATTGCAAAGGGTAATAATCTGTTTCCAACAATGAACGTAAAGAAGCGAGTTATTGCTAATACTACAAGGTTGCTCGCAACAAACTAGTTACAGTAAATGTTAAACAACAAATTTACCTGTTCAGGAGCTCCTTTGCTAGCTCGGTGCCAGTTTCCATCGGAGTCAATGTAGGTAAGAGCAGTCCTCTTGTCCACAGGGTTGAAAGGGAGGAAATGGACCTCTCTAATACCCGCTCTTGCCTTCACAACCATATATATTGAGTGAGTAGTCAATTTCCGAGGGATTTCCTACCCCAAAAAAAAAAATAAACGACGGTGAAGTTGATTAAAACACAAGAGCATTACCTCTTTCGGATCAGCGAGCATTCCAACCATGGCAGCATCGATAGCATCCTGGTTTTCAACCCTCGATGCCCTCGCTGCAAGCAAAACAACGTAATCCTTGTCCACACCCTTTGCGAACACCTCAATCAAGTTTTTGTCGACGCTCAGCTTGTTAAGGGTCAATGTCCCAGTCTTATCACTGCATAGAACATCCATACCAGCCATCTCTTCAATGGCTGTCATTCTTTTGGTTATGGCACCTTGCTCAGAAAGCCTGTGTGAACCAATGGCCATGGTCACAGACAAAACTGTAGGCATTGCAATGGGGATTCCTCCAATCAAAAGAACCAATAGATTGTCAATTCCATCCCTGTACTTGCGACGTTGGATCGGATACATGACAACGATCTCAACAAGCATTCCGACTGCAATAGAGCAGATGCAGAAATTTCCAATGGCTGTGAGAACCATTTGGAAGTGCCCGACGTTGTTGGTGCTATCAACAAGATGTGCTGCCTTTCCAAAGAAGGTGTGGACACCGGTGGCAATCACGACAGCTTCTATTTCACCCTGTTTGCAAGTAGAACCGGAGAAGACTTCATCCGATGGGTTTTTGGTGACGGGGAGGGACTCTCCAGTCAGGGCAGATTGATCAATCTTTAACGGATCACCCTCAAGAAGGCGAGCATCAGCTGGGACGATGTCTCCAAGCTTGATACTGATAATGTCACCAGGCACCAAGATTGACGCTTCTTGCTCACTCCATCGACCGTCTCTAAGAACCTGTATAAACGAAAACCAATTAGTTGAAATCAAATCACCTCACCAACGGTCCCGAATAACGGTTTTTTTTTTTTTTTTTTTTTTTTTTTACTTAAAGTTGTTTACCTTAGTTTTTGGAGCTAGACCAGCCATAAGTGCTGCAGCAGCATTACCCGCGTTGTTCTCTTCAATAAAACTAATAGTCGAGTTGATGACAAGCAACACAACGATACCCACGAAGTCAGGCCAATCCGGAGGCTTGCCGCCACCATTGGCCAACGCAATCGCCATGATAGCTGCGGCTTCCATGACCCAGGACAAGGGGTTCCACATAAATCCCAAAAACTTGAGAAACTTGCTCTCCTATTTGACCAAAGAAACCAATCCATCATATCATTGCACAATAGAAATTGCTCATTCAATGAAATGTAATACCAAAACAATGAGAATTGTGATCAAACATTGAACAATGAATATAGTAACAAACCTTTTTCTCTTCTAGCTTGTTGGGTCCGAAGATCTGAAGCCTGTTGGCTCCCTCGTCGGACGTCAAACCTTCCCTGGTACATTTTAACTGCTCAAAGACTTCCTCCAATGGGATTTTCTCCTGCAAAACATCAAAAATAGTTAGCTCTCAACAATGTTATGATCCTCCTAAAGTTTTCTATTCTTTGAAGAACAAAACATCATCATTTACATAAATTAAACCAATGTTTGAAAATGAAAATCATTTTTTTTCGTTTCCCACGTCGTATCCAATGCCAACTGCAGTGACTAAACCATGCTTAGACACTATCAGGCCCAATATAAAGACAACCCTCCAAACCCAGTTCCTTCAATCCACGAGACTCTTAACTCGAGACCTTAAGGCGAACTGAATCTCGTATCACTCGGACCAACCGGTTTTTGAAGCACAAAACATCATCATTTCTATAAATTAATCCAATGTTTGAAAATAAAATGAATCATTTTTCTCGTTTCCCACGTCCTGATTTATCCATGCTCAGACACTATCGAGCACAATATAAAAACAACCCTCCCAACCCAGTTTCTTCAATCCATGAGACTCTGACCTCGAGACCTTAAGGGGAAGGGAGACTCTTACCACTCGGACCAACTGGTTGTTAGTTGGATGAAAAAAATGAATTTCTCATTAAACTTGATAGCAGTAACCTTCCCAAAAATTAAATTAAATTAATTAATCTACAGTTAGGCCACTTAACAATATGATCAGTCATAATCAATATGTTTCCCAAAACATTCCTTTTTTGCTACATCAAATACAAAACCCACAATCAATTGCTTCACATTAAAATAACAAACTTTAACATAACTGCAACAACTTTCCACATAATTTCAAAATATGATTAAATCTCATTTAATAACAAGGAATCTGAAATCACGAACAAATTAGGAAACACAAATAAACCAAGATTTCCATCCGACGGTCTCAAACAATCGGCGTTAATAATAAGCCATTAGAAACACGGATCCCGAGAAGCGAAAAAAAATATCAACGTCAGAGACAGCGCTAGAAGACGAGTGGGTGTACGGTATCTACAAAGCAAGTGGAGAGGAGTGCGTGACAAGTGTATCGACCGTTGTTGAGAAAATCGAGGTGGATTTAATGGTCCGGATGTCAGGACGACGGTGCACCGACAACCACACGTTAAGGGAAAAAAAAAGGTGCACGGAAGACACATGCACGTGCACGGGAGGGACTGAAATGGAAAATCCCAAACCACACCAAAAACATAAAAATAAACTCAATGTTCATGTCATTTTATTATTTTTCAAAAAAATTTGGCCTAAGTCTGTCTAACAGTATCTGAACGTGGATTAATAAAAAAAAAGTAATTCAATCATGGATCGATAAAAAAAAAAATAAAGGGACTTGGTTCTGTTAAGCGAGTTTAATTTTCAAAAAATAAAAATAAACTCGATGTTCATGTCATTTTACTATTTTTCAAAAAAAATTGATCTAATTCTAACAGTATCCGAAAATTAATAAAAAAAGTAATAAAAAAAGTAAAGGGACTCGGTTCTGTTAAGTGAGTTTAATTTTCAAAAAATAAAAATAAACTCGATTTACATGTCATTTTACTATTTTTTTAAAAAAATTGGTCTAAAGTAACAGTATCTGAAAATTAATAAAAAAAATTTAATAAAAAAAATTTAATAAAAAAAAAGTAAAGGGACTCGGTTCTGTCAAGCGAGTTTAATTTTCAAAAAATAAAAATAAACTCGATCTGCATGTCAGTTTACTATTTTTCAAAAAAATTTGGTCTATGTTTAACAATATCCGAAAATTAATAAAAAAAAGTAAAGAGACTCGGTTCTGTTAAGCGAGTTTATTTTCAAAAAATAAAAATAAACTCGATGTGCATGTCAATTTACTATTTTTCAAAAAAAATTGGCCTCGAGTCGACAGTATCCGAACATGGATTAATAAAAAAAAATCAAAAAAATGAAAGAAAAAAAGTTAATGAATTCGATTAGAGTATATACAATCGAGAAAAATTAAGCGAAAATAGAGGAAAATCTAGTGCATTAAAAGTGAAGAAAATCAACAGAT
This sequence comes from Stephania cephalantha, assembly GCA_039657325.1. Taxonomy (NCBI): domain Eukaryota; kingdom Viridiplantae; phylum Streptophyta; class Magnoliopsida; order Ranunculales; family Menispermaceae; genus Stephania; species Stephania cephalantha. The sequence continues at coordinate 1,760,998 of CM077576.1, read as the reverse complement.
CTGAAAGGAAGTCGAGTCAAACATATTGAAAAATTGAAGACAAATATCTAACGAGAGAGATCTCTAAAGAAACACTGAGATTTCAATGTTTTGAGACAAAATCAATCAATGAAAATCACATAAGAGAAAAAGATTTTGAGTGTGGTTTACCAAATCGACTGTCTCGTTCTTGATCTCCTCCAGACTGATTCCCCCCACCATGTTTACGTACGTTTGATCAACTCAGATTCAAGTCAGAGAGAGGGAAATCGCAATTACAACAAAAACCAAACAGAACCCAAGCCCTCACAAAACCATAACAACCAACAACAACTCCTCTTCCTCTCTCTCTATTGAAATGAAGAAAACAAGAAGAGAAGAGAAAGAGAGAGAGAGAGAGAGAGCTGAAACAAGGCTTTCACTTCAACCCCATCTTTATACGCACCATTGGGAGGGGGTGGGGCCCACACGGGCTTCTATGGATCACATGCTCCCTTGCGTTCTTTTACTAACTGGCGCTGAGGGTCCGAAACCCAGCCGCGTGTGTTGATACATGTGAATGGAGATCGGACGGTTGGTGTGAGATCTGGGGGGGGTTGATTCGAGATCTGTTGGAGATAGCGAAGAGTTTCCACATTAGTTTTTGTGGTTTCTGTGATTTTGACTTTAATGAGAGTGGGTGGGGCCCGCTTGGTGAGAAAGGGCAAGTCAATAACTCCTCCTCTTCCTCCTCTTCCTCGGCCGCCTAAACGTCTTGACTCTCTCTCTCTCTCTGTCTGCCTTCCAAATCTCATCACGAGCGTTTCTGACCGTCTGATGAGCTCAAGAGTTGATGTGATTAAAATAATAATAATAATGGCGCGCATCACGAGAAAGTGAAAGGGCAAAATATATGTGGAAGGTTGGATTTTCTTTGCGGGGACAGCGCATGATAATTTGGACGGGTAATATTAGGAAACCAATAAAGATGAATATTGTTTAGGAAGATTTGTTGTGTTGTGTCATGTGTTGCGTATGTTCTGCTCTCTTTGAAGTAGAGGTCTCGATTTCGAGCGTATTACTCTAAATATGTTACGGTAATCCAAGAAGTTAATTAACTTAACCTTGACTTTTTTAAATTTAACTGATTAACTCTGAACGAATTTTGTACCTTCTGATGGCACGTCCATTCTTAAAACTATGAAAATTTTGAAATCGAAAACAAAATTTTATTTTTACAACTAGGGAGTTTTCTTTGACATTTAACTCAATATTAAAAAAAAAATGCCTTTATTGAAAGTTTGATTTGTTAGTTATTACTATATAATTGTTATTATTGAAAGATTATATAAGGTGTTAAATGTATATAAGACTTATGAGTATAGAAATATGGGGATTTATTTTTGTAAGGACCCAAAAATCTCATATAGACCCACACTAGATTTTCTCTGTAGGATAGTTTTTTTGAAAACTTATTTTGAGATTATTATTGAGATCTTGGTTAATATTCAAATCTTTTTTTTTCGAGACCTAAGACCTCCTAAAATCTTGTCTTTTGGCAAGTGATGTCTTGTCCATTTTACTAAATATGATTTCGTGGACTTAAAACTAAATTTGATTAGTGAGATATTTTTATTTGACTGCCTATATATTTTAAGACTATATATTAGAAGATACATTTACCACAACCTCCCCCCAATGAACCCAAAAGACAAAAATAAATGAAAACAACCTTATTTTCTTTTCTATTTTAGTACTTAATTAAAACTAAGAAAATTATGCGACGTGCAATGTAGTATTAGATTAATAGAATTAATTCAACTTCAAACGTAGTGTATAATTGACAAAAAATACAAAATTAAAGCTACTATATGTTTTCCCTTTCAGTTATTTTATTGATAGTTGACAATGCAAATTTTATACATTTTTTTCTCACTTGGTGACTGAACCTCGTTAATGAGGTAGACTTGATATGTCACCCCCAACTGACAAGGACCAGTAAACCACTGCAATGAAAAATCCTACCACTTACATATATAGAGTCAATATTGATGCTTCAAGTTGTATGGTGGCCTCCACGAGTGTTGGGTTAATTTATATGTACTGCTATCTCTCACAAATATAAGTCGTTTAAGGTAAGCAAGCACAAGAATTAAAAGATCTTAATTATAAGTGTAATTTACATATACGTAATTTTACATTAAATGAATTGAAGAATTGACGAATCATATATATTGGAATTGTATAAGGGTATAATTGGTGAAAAACAATAAATACACTCTTGAATTCCGAAAACGACTTATAATTTTAACCAATAAGTTTTTGCTATAAATACTTACTCCCTCCAATCATTTATATAAGTCGTTTAAGGTAAGGACACATGAATTAAGACGGCTTTAATTACAAGTGTAATTTACATATATGTCATTTGACATTAAATGAATTGAATAATTTGATAATCATAAATGTTTGAATTGTATATAGATAAAATGGGTAAAAATGCAATAAATACACTTTTGAATTCCAAAAACAACTTACAATTTTGAACAATAAATTTTTGCTAGAACGACTTAAATTAATGACTAGAGGGAATATATTTTTGATTGAAGGGAGTATTTATTATGAACTAGAAGCTCCTATTGTACCCCAGCACGGACACACATGATCGGACATGTACTTATTGGCATCTATGCAATACACACAACAAGATGTGTGCGCAATGTGCACGCATTTCTATGCAAAAATCAATGGATGCAAATTGTTGTTATTGCGTGCAGGTGCTGAGGGCATAAAAGCATTTTCCTCACCAATTTTTTTAGTTTTATTTTTTGAGTAATCATAAGTATCCAAAAAATTTGTCCGACTAGTCACACGGGCCCTGGGATAGCGAAAAGATACCAATAGTGGCCCGACATTTGGTTATCGCGGGGAATTGAAACCAAGGTCATGCGCTTAACCCACACAACCCCGTCTTCGTCCTTACAACTATGTCACACCCGCCTGGATTTTCCTCACCAATTTTATTGAATTTCAAGAATCAAAATTGGTTAACAGTGGCACAATAAAAACACACTTGTTTCATATCGACAGGAGTATTAATTAAACTATTGATTAGTAGCACGCGTCGCCTATATATGGAGTCTGTATTAAGTTTTATTTAATCACGGAGATGTAATAATGAATTAAAATGATGGGATTAGTCCAAATATTTAATCATTTTTAGTGTAATTTGAGTTTAATTAATAACTTGAATTACTAAAAAAAAAAAACAAATAATACCGTCGAAGTTGAATATTCTCGTAAGTTTTCATTGTCAATATTATTTTTGTAATTAGTAAATATTATAAATTTATAATGAAAGAGACTACTAACAAATTTTATTACCTTTTTAATTATATATAGACATTCAAGTGTCCACTTAAAAAAAATATTAAAGCAAATTGTATACATAAAGTTTCTTATACAGAGATATATATAAAAAAAAATTAAAGGCTTCTTAGTTACATTACAATTGCAATCTTTTTAGCTAGACATAAGAGAGATTTAACATCAACGAGACCTTTCTCGACAATAACACGACTACCTCCTGATAACAATATGCACTATGATTTTTTTTCTATTACTTTTTTAATTTTAAAATGCTAATTGGTAGTTAAAAAGTTATAGAAATTTCTTGAGCAAGATAAATTATAATTAAAACGCGGAAATAACTTTACAATTAAATAATAGTATCACATCACATATATAACCATAAATCAAAGCCTAAAAATAACATTATGAAAAAGAGATATAGATTGGGAAGTGAGGAATATAAGTTGGGCACCCAGACCTAATCCCAAATAACCTGACCCATTCATAAACACATTATAAAATTAATAAAATCAAATTGTGTACACCTAGACATTACATTTTTTTTAATTTTTTTTTTTCTTGTGAGGTGATGCAAACAATGGAATCCTTTAGTATCACAAGATGAGAAAAAAAAAAATACTAAATAATACAGAATGCAACCGTTACAAAGTATCCAATTGTTTATATACAATTTGTACACATATGACACATGCTACGTGTCCAAATTAATATAGCTTAATATAAGCACAAAGTTACATCGAGCTTCACGCCCTGCCAATGAAAGTTTATTAACTAATTAATCAGAATTGTGTGAAAGTTAGTGAGAAAAAAATGAGCAAAAAATGCCAAATCAGTACCTCTTTGATGTACTTTATGACTACGAATCTGAACAAATATAGCCAGAAGAAAGACAGCAGGATTAGCAAAAAAGTTACAGCTGATCGAATATAGACTATATAGTATAGTATATATTATTGAATTCAAAGCAATGGCATTATTGCATATTTTGCCAGCCATGAAAGGTCAATAATGGCCCACTACATTAGCTAGCTTTCCAAACTTATAACATTTATTTTTAGTTTTATCATCATTTTTTTTTTCCTGACCACTCACTATTTCAAAGTCGAACTATGTATAATAGTTATGATGGTCAAAATCTAATTATTGATGAAAAAAAAAAGTAATATTTGAGTATTATAATATATTATTCAAACTCACTATTGCACCTCAATTGTTTATGAAAGCACCCCAAATGTGTACCAATTTACATAATTTTATCTCGTAAACAATTGAGGTGCACATACGAATGCTCAATAATTATTATCTCCTACGAATTATAATAGTTAAAGCGAGCATGCTAGAACTCATTAAGTTTAATAAAAAACTAATTTTGCAGAGTAATTTGTAACAAAATTAAAACATTAAATTGACTCGATCACAACAAATGTAAATATTAAATTGACTCGATATATCACAAAGAGGGTAAAGCTCTGCCGATTAAAATTAACAGTTCCATTGCATATATAGACTCGAAACTAATACATCTACTCAACGCACACATTCGAGCGACAAACGATTCAGATCATGAACTTCTCATATTATATGTCGAATTATAATTAATTAAGATGTAAAACTTCTTGTTCTTGTTGGCAGGTGATGAGAGAATAATCTCTTTTTTTTTTTTTCCTCTCTCTCTTGTTCCATGTTTACTTTTAGACTTTTAATGGTTAATTAATGCAAGTATAGTACAGTATTTGTTTATTATTTGTATTATACTGAGTAATTTATAGTATAATGTTTTATAATAAAGTTTTAGGTAATATAGTATGTGAGCGGCTTGGTCTCGTTGAAATTGGTTATATTGGGTCATGTGCCAAACGGGCCCACTAGAGTCTAGGGCCGGGCCCACCTTACTCCGCCAACCCATAGACCGTTATAAAAACAGTTGAGAAAACCGGGAAGTTTTAGTCTTTCTGACACGTGTAGGATTTTGGTTGGTGGAAATATGTCAAAAGATTCCGTAGTCGCGGCCGTACGTTACCGTAACACTCGAAGCTCGAGGTATGAAAATGGAGAACTCCCTTGGAACCTAGCGAGCTCTTTTGGTTTATCCAAATTTAACCTTCAATTAATGCCAACAATTGTTTTTAAAATATCAACGAGATTAGGAAAGACCGAAGCTAAATTATGACGTGTTGATTAAATTCAATAGTTTTAAAGGCATACTATTAATTACATTAAATGAGCATAATATATATATAACGGAGCAGTTTGATATGGGTAGTTATTATGTTGTTTATGAATAATTTAAAAAGAGGACCGCTAAGGGCACCCCACCATTTCATGAAGGCACCCTGTTATTGAGGGCACAAAACAAATTACCAAGGGCACCCAAAAATTACACACGAAATCCCGAAAATACCCCTCCTGCACAAACACGAAAAAAACCCGCCGCACCCCACCACCCCCTCCACCACCTTCACCGATCTTGACTCCAAGAAACCATTTGGTTTGAACCGACCAGTGAGAGGAATCTCTGAAATCGTGTCTCACCTTGTGTTTCTCATTCGGTTTACAGCTTTTAATTCGATTAGTAGGGTCGTGGTGTTAGCCGATTTCGTCTCCAAGTTAGGGTTCGATTGAAGTTCGTCGGACACACCTTATTTAGTGTAATTAAGTTACATTTGGTATAGTAGTTGTGATTTACAGTGGTGGTTTGTTCAATAGTTAAGAAAATGAGAATTCGCGGTTCTCGGCCACACAGCGAGATCTGTAACTGCTTGTCTCGACGAGCATGGCGAGAGGGAAACTACATTTTTGGGAAGTCGCAGTCTCGCCACAAAGGCGGAAAGTCTCACAGGTGTCTCTGTTACGCATGGCCGATAGTACTCTAGTTCTCTCGCCGAGACTTGACGAGAGCAAGACGAATTAAAATGGTCAACCCATATCGGTGGTGCACAACCGAAACCTTTCCATCGGAATCGGTTGGACACCGCCGATATATTGGAGCAATTGTCGGTCATAGGTGACCGAAAACATGGGCGGATTCACGAACCTGCTTGACCGAGACATCGAAATGGATGAAATTGAACATTACTTTTTGTAAATTTTTTGTTGGGTTATGTTCCATGCGCTTATATGTTGTAATTTTTTTTCAGGTATGGCTCGTCCGAAGGCACCGGTGACTAGGGAGGATATTAAAGGAAAGATGAGGATACTTAGTATCATGGTCACTAGGTGATCTTATGAAATACCAAGGAACATTAGAGAGATAATAAAAAGACTCGATGATTAAAACTGCAAAGAACACAATCATAAGCGATGGAAAGGTAGTCCTACATCATAAGCGTCATGAGGAATCTTTTAGTAAAAGCAAAACCACTTCAAAAAGCAAAATATATAATAATTACAACCAGACAAAAGTAAACAGTGAAAGCAAATAGTAACTACTACTTTACATAATAAGAGACCAAAAGCAAAAGCACTGCGACATGGGCCGGATGGCTAGACACGTCTATGAAGCATGGGCTTGATGTGAGGATGACATGGGCCTGATTAGTCGCTAGGTCCTTGGTAACGGATAATGCAATGTGATGATGATGGGGAAAAATAGAGAAATTCCCGAGAAAAAGATACACATAATCGGGAACCGCATCATAGTCGGAAAATGAATATACACACGTATAATGGGACATCCCAATAAATACCATAAGGCAAGTAGAAGACAAATATCATCTTGTGTCCACACATACCGATATGATATGTGAAAATGTTGAGCGAATGCCGTCTTGGAGGAGGTTTCCAGACAATCTCAACGCCATTGTTGAATAATTCTTGATAAATGAACTCTACCAAAGGATGATGAATGCCAAGATTCATGGTAACCATAGGAGCTTCACAAACTAGTCACAAATCCGCATCGAAAGATTCGAATGTTATCATCGAGAAACAGATCGGTAGATAACGAACATTTAGAAGCGATCTGTTTAAATTCAACCAAAATGTACAAAGACAAACACGAAAAGACCCAAAAAAAAGGTTCTCGGTCGTACATATCCGAAACTTTCTTCGAAGTCTCATTCACGAACGACCGAGAGTTACCGAGTACTCTCGGTTTTACCATTCCGTGACCTACGTACACCTATCGGTCCTATATGACCGAGATATCACCATAAATCTCGGTCTGCGAGGCCGATACAATCGCGCACATCCACGAAATTTCGGATAACCGCATAAAAAACACGATAAATTTGTAAAATTTCCGTGAGTTCGACCTCCTCTTTGTAGCAGCAGTACAATCTTACATTATATAGTGGAAACAAGTACGGATTTGAAGAAATTACCAAACCCTACGTTGACAAACAAATCATCATTTTCACAGTTATACACAACTAAACAGTTCTAAAAAACCCGAATATGATTGTCAAACATTGTTACCTCGCTGTCGGACGATGTCAATCCGCAAGAATCGATCAGCTCTTCGCCAAACGGAATGTGGCTGTGGCTTTGTGGTTCAAGCTTGCTGGTGGGGTGCCCTAACTCCTTGTCAAAATGATTTGTGGGGTTTGAACCATTATATATATACAGGGGCAAAATGGTCTTTTCTATTTTTGTTGGAATTTTTACAAATAAGTTGAGTGCCTTCATGAAATGGTGGGGTGCCCTTAGCGGCCCTCTTTAAAAAGTGTGTCATCAATTACACTAAATCGAATATAATAAAAAAGTTTAAACCATATGGCTAACTTAATTAATTTAGGGAGTTGTTGTTATGTAATTGGTGATGTTTTTGAAATAATTGGTAAGATTTAGTTCGTGTTTAATCGAGTTGAGAAAAATATTTGTTTTCGACGTGTGTTCTCTATTTAATATTTAAAGGAATGTCATTGTGCCCTGATTAGTTAGGGACTTTATTATTTCATGCCAAAAAATCACAAAAATAGATTTTGTGATTTTTTTGATAGGAAATAAATAACTTTTGCAACTACCAAAGTTTGAACGACCTTTTACTTTTAAACCCCGTACCAAATAATTGGGTCACCCAATTGATTGGTTTTTAGTGATTTCAATTTTATGAGTTGAGACAAATTTATTTTTATTAAAAAGAGACTAAACGTAATTCCTTGTCTGAATAGCGAGGAACGATAAATGATTTTTGACGTAATTAAACGCAATTTATGACAATTGCACGAAGCATTACCAAATGAAAAATGTTAGGGTCGTCATTTTGCTACAAATGTTATTGAGGTATGCAATTCTTGCATCGAGATTTATGTAGATCCAAATGACCACGCAGCAAAAAAATTTAATGTCACCCTATCTTTTCTTTGCCAAAATTTGAAGAACTTAACTTTCAATTTTTTTTGAAGCACATCCCTTTTATTTTCCGAATATTAGAGAGTTTTAAAAAAGTTAAGAAATCAAAGATGTTAGGTGCATATTTAAAAGCAGTTCATATATAGCCCATTAATAAGATTATATATCCATACTAATTAAAATTTCCGTTGTTTATAAAGTATGTTACATTAATATATGCCCTAATTATGTCTAATCAAAAGTACATGCGACTTGAATACAACCTATACTAATCTAAACAAATGTATCCATTATTATGATGTTAGGTACACTATATTATTGTTAATACTACAAATATTTTTAAATTTTTTGAGGATGTTAGGTCCTATTATATATATATATATTATAATATTACAAAAGACCTACTATATGAGTCAACGGAAGCCAATCCATGTGCCCCATGTGTAGGGGAGGAAATCAAGTTAGTTCAAAGCCATTAAGGGCATCCCATGTAGACCACAACTTAATTAATTAAGTACTTAATTAACAGGCCTAAGAAAAGTAGTACTAATTAACAAAAGAAAAATATTTTTTTGACCCACTTATTTTAACACACACTTGATTGTTATTAGTATTGATTTTTGCATCGATACGTGTATGCATGAAATTGATGTGCACCTGAGGGACTCCTAGTGAGCGTGTGTGTTATCATTAGCCTCAGATTAATTAGCAAGCCTCTTAACAAAAATTCTACCAAGTTTAACATTGTCCTCAATTGATGTATTAAGGTATCTCATTTGTCTCAAAACATGCGATGTGTTGGGCGTGAATTAAGCTAGTAAATAATGCCATATAATCACATTAGAAGATGAGACTTGCTAATTACTCTCCTAACTGACTTAAATAAAATACCACTTTTTTTTTTCCTTTTTTTTTCTCATTTATATTTTGAATTAGGATTGTAATGTCAAAGGGGTCACTATGGCAGGGCAAAAAATCAAGTTAGGAGAGCAACTTTTAACTTTTTTTTTTTTTTGTCAAATCACAAAATTATATTAGTAAAACCAACCAATTAGATGGCTCAATAATTTGGTATGATGTTTGGGAGTAAGAAGTCACGGGTTCCAACCTCGGTGGGGGCAATTGTTTCTTACTTAATCATATAAAAAAATTATATTAGTAAAAAGTATATTATTGTATAGTAAAAAGAGTCCTGCTAGTTTCAAGACATGCATGTTTTACTTAAAAAAATGAGGTTTAAAGCATGATACTTACCATGATCATTTGTCAATTAAAGAAGAGGGCAGCTATGGGCACCCCACCAATTCATGAAGACACCCAATTTTTTGTCATTCTCACTTCTAAATTGCACTTTGATGTAAATGACTCTATTGCCCCTTCATATATACTCTCTCCAATCTCACAACCTATTTTCAAATCAATTTTGGGGCACCCCACTACATTGGATCCCAAGTGAAACCTAAAGCCACAATTTTGTCAATGTAGGGTTTGGTAAATTCGACCAATCCGAACTTGTTTCCACTATAAAATGGACGAATGTACTGCAATGGTGCAAGAGGAGGAACAAGAAGAGGTATTTGGTGAAATTTATTGTGTTTTTTTTCTTCTGGTTTTTCATGTTTTCAGTCGAAGTTGCACGTGCGTGATTGTTTCGGCCTCGCAGGACCGAAACTTATACATAAGTTTATGTCAAGAGCCACCGAGAGCAAACACGGCGTTACGCTGCCTAAAACAATTCAAAAAAAAAAAGAACAAAATCTTACATTTCTATAGTCTCGGTCATGCACTTTTGAGAAAACCATAATAATGTCGGTGGGGCATGACCGAGATAACAATAATAGTCTCAGTAATGGGCAACCGAGAGCAATGCTACATTCTCGGTTGTACATCACCGACATGACATAAATTATACACTTATGGTTACTATCGTGATGTGGTGACCGAGATAACACAATTACTCTCGGCCATTCGTTGTCGAGACTGTATAAACTATTCTAAGTACGAGTGGCCGAGAACCACGATCGAGTTCCCAAAAACTTATCATCTGTCTCGACCATTGTAACGGCCCAGAACTGCCCGAAGACCTCATGGTACCGTCAAGACTATCCAGAAACTGCCCATAGGACCTCGTGGATATTTCCCCCCTCCCACACCCCCCTGGGATTCGAACCTGCGCCCCTAGGGTACAAGTACTCAGGTTCTTGAGGGTGTGTACCACTGCGCCAACTTGGCTCAGTGGTACACACCCTCAAGAACCCGAGTACTTGAGGCCTTGTGGCGCAGTTCGAATCCCAGGGGAGAGGGGAAATATCTCACGAGGTCCCATGGGCAGCTGATAGTCTTGACGCACCATGAGGTCTTCAAAGCGGCAGGTCGTTACAAAAAGAGGCACCTTTATGTTGGGCACACGGCTGCCTTAAGGCCCGCCGAGACCCCAGTGATGAGAGCGCAGAAGGACCTCGTCATACATCCCTCGCCCACGGTTCGAACCGCGCATTGTCGAGGGATAACGAGCGTAGCTCATGGAGCCGTGTACCAACCGAGCCGATCGGGCCACTCAGGGTACACGGCTCCATGAGCCTACGCTCGTTATCCCTCGACGCCGCGGGTTCGAACCGCGGGGGTGAGGATGTATGACGAGGTCCTTCGGCGCTTTCTCATACACCTGTGGGGTCTCTGGCGGCCTTGGCAAAGCGTGCCGCGTGCCCAACATAAAGGTGCCTCTTTTTGTAACGGCCCAGCACTGCCCAAAGGGCCTCATGGTACCGTCAAGACTATCCAGAAACTGCCCATAGGACCTCTTGGATATTTCCCCCCTCCCACACCCCCCTGGGATTCGAACCTGCGCCCCTAGGGTACAAGTACGCAGATTCTTGAGGGTGTGTACCAATTGAGCTAGTGCTGGGCCGTTACAACCATGCTTGGCCGAGACTGTAAATAACATCTCTGGCATGTGTGGACGAGAACCACGAATTTCCAATCAGAGAACCATTGAATGCACCGCTACACAAACATAACAACTACTCTACCAAATGCAACTTAATTAGACTATCAACGTACCTTCAAACGATCGAATTCACGACTCGAGTGTGTGAACGAAAACCTAGAACCGAGCCCTAATGTGGAGACGAAATCGAACAAAACACAGAGCCTCCAAACTCGAAATTCCGCCTACAACAGAGGAGAGAGACGGAGAAGACAAATCCAAATAACCGAGAAAATGTGGGTTCAAGAGAGTATGGCTCGTTGAAGAGGACGGTGGTGGGGTGCCTCTGTTTTGAACGAGGTGTATTTTCGGGATTTCGGCCCTAATTCTTGGGTGCCCTTGGTAATATGCTTTGAGCCATCAACAAGAGGGTGCCTTCATGAATTGGTGGGGTGCTCATAGCGACCCTCTTAAAGAAAACAACTAAGATCAATTAGTACATAATTAATTATTAAATGCCTCTTCAAAGTTGAACACCTGAAATTCATAGTGATAATGTTATATAATAATAATAATAATAATAATAATAATAATAATAATAATAATAATAACAACGCATTCTCAACGATCTTTTAATTTATTGAAAAATAAGGAATTTAATCTCCAGTTGAAATGATATAATCTCTCTTGTCACGGTTGGTTGACAACAATAAAAAATGATTAATTATTTTCACAAAAAATACACATAAGAACTAAGCTATTAAAATCTCTCTTAATTAATTGATATCATCAACTAATATATAAAATTGGTTAAAGACACAATCGATGTAAAAAATAATTAGTATCATTGATATAAAAAAAATAGTATTGTTTGATTTCCTTAATGCTTATGAGAGATATTAATTTTCTAACAACACAAAAAATTGAGCTCAACGAGCTCAAATTTGTTCCGGCAATATTGCATTAATTAAATAATAAATCTATATATAAAATCATGATTTTTTTCTTAACTTCGGCTGATTCATGACTTCCAATTCTTAAACAAAAATAAATAAAATAGATTCATTTATTAGTCGAGAACACAAGAAATTGAAGGAGTACAAAATTAATTTCAACAATTAAAGACCCAAATTGAATTGGTCAATGCGATGGTGAAGTTACTGAGATATGTTTGATGACCTATAAGTCATGAGATCGAATCATGTCATCCAACTTCAAATATATTAGTTTATCTCAATCAAGAGGTTTGAGCGTCCAATAGGTCTTTGTAGGAGTAGTAGCATCTAAAAAGGCTTGGACAATCAAGATTATTAAAAAAACAAAAATAAAAATCAACAATTAAAAGGGCCATATTTTGATATTTAAGCATCACAAAGAGTCAAGTCACCTGTTTGGAAAACTTGACTTTTTTTTTTTTCGTCAAAGAACTTTACATTTTTTTAATGGCAAAGCACTCCTTTTGACTTGTCATTTTGCTACTTTGCCTGTTAAGTTGGAGAGGTAGTACAAAGCTTAGTCAATAAAGGCACATTTGGAAAATAGTAAATTAATTATGAAAAGACTTTTTAAGCCAATGATAATTATACTAATGATATCAGTTGAAATATTATCGATGCAAATATTTGCTGTGCATAATGCATACTATTATGTATAAAAACCTCGAATACATATCGAGATACGTATATACAAAGTTTGATGTTTAGGCCTTGTTTGGTAAGGGATAGAGTTATCTTACTAGATATAACTTACAGTGAGTTATGAACTAATCTTATTTAGTTGTTCAATTTTCCTGTAAGTTATCTCTCAATTTATATCTTAGAGTGAGAGATATCTCCCACCGTCCCCTTAGAGAGTTATCTCCCGGGAGTTGTGGACACAATTACCCATCATTAATGACCATTTTATTACCCATCTCTCTATTGTTTGAAGGCTATTTATGTAAATTCATATTTTTTATTGTTTAAAAATTTGAAACTTCCCTGCAAGTTTAAAGTTGAACCAAACATAAAAATATTAACTTCAATGAGTTAACTTCAAGAAAATAACTTTGAACAAACACTATAAGTTACCAAAAACGAACCAAACGAATCATTCGTGTATATATAGCAAATACCTATATCTGTATCGATTCAAAAGCATGTCGACCAATTATCTTTTTGTTACTAAAGTTCAAAGTCAATATTTGGCAACTAGATAGTATAGGACAGTAATAGGAGTTGTTCAAGTGAGACATTTTGCATTCCACTTTGAAGTGTGAATACTTTTCTTTGCACTAGTAAAATTGTTTAAATATTGGACAAAAGTAGAATAATTAAATGGAGATTGTACATGTATATGGATAATGATAATATTTTATTAACATGACTCATGTAATGTTATCTTTGGTCTTTGGCCCTAATACTCAAAAGGGTAACATGGCTTTATTGTAGGCTCCATGTTGGGAAAATTATTTGGAGCTATAGTATTAGTTAGCATACATTGTAAAGCAAATTTTATCTTTTCCCTTCATATTTTACTCTGTTATACCATTTTTTTTTTAACATTTTTTTAAGCGAAATAGAAATTTCTTTAGTCACCAATTAATAGCTCAATACATTCTGCCTTCGCCCTTACTACTATACCAACTCATTCGGGTTATGTTACTTGTGTAACATAAAATGATAGTTTTCTTATTTTTTGTACATATATACCCAATTAATTAGTTTATTAGTATTTTTTTTTATAGGAACGAGACTTTATTTTTAGAACATACCCAATTAGTGTATTAGTATTTTCAATTAGACCATAAAAAGATGCATGTTCCTCGAAAAGTTAGAGGACTTGAACATGTAGCACCTAATTAAATAGAGCTTGAAAGAAGTCACGAGATCAAAGTTCAAACAAAGAGAAATGTTATTTTCATTATTTCGAACAAACTATCAAAGGGACTTTGAGATCAATGGCTCTGTGTAATTAATTTGAAGTAATATACAAATTCTACTAGATATATGAACATGACGAAAAATAAAATTAATCTTGAACTACTTAATCAATTGTCATTAATTGCAAAAGCACTCAATTTTAATGTCTCTAATCCACCAACCACGCACGCCTCCTATATTTTTCCTTGAAATGTTGGTCAACAATACCCACATTTTTATTGTGCCTCAATTTGTTATTCCTAGATTATTTACTACTCCTTGAGATTAATTAGACTAATGTACGTATATCATACTAATTATCAGTAATACTCAAGAAATGAAAGGGCACTAAATGGACTAAAATACAATTTCTTTTTTTCTTCAAAGGAAGAATTGAAATCGCATATTAAGACTAAGAAAAAGTTTTACATGTATACTGTAATGAACCAAAAGTATATTATTTGGCACTTCATTAAGTAAAACTAAATTATGTAAGATAATTCATTTTTAATTAATTGATTAAGGTATACCTTCGTTTTCCATATATATATATATATATATATATAATAATAATTGGAAAATAATAATCGGATAATAATAATAATAATAATGAAAAACCTGGATGAGATCGATGCACCTTGAGATGCGCGCACATCCAACGATGTGTGTGTCCGACCTGACTCATGAGTGTTCGACTTGGGTTACACTAGCATTTCTCTAATTAATTTCATCATCAATCATGTGAATAGTATAATGCAATGCCTCACATCATCATGGATGATGTGTCCACCAAAATATTATCTAAAGTAAACTTTTGCACGCCTATATATGGAAAAGCTTAGATTACGATGTACAATACAGAATAATATATATGATACTCGATCGATGTAATTTAATAATGAATGCATGAACCATGACCTCAATGCCATGTAATATGTTGTGGTGGAAATGCTTATTGAAACTAACCCTATATACCATGCATGTATTTGTATACGAGAGTGATGTGACATGTCGCATGTTAATTGACATTAACGAATGGTTCATACCTGTACTGCATAAGAAGAGCTATATACGTCGCATATGCACAAATTAATGAGGTGATCCGTTTGCCATGGTACTTGCCAACAATTAATAAATATGTGGGTTTCTTACACGTGTATTTGTTTTTTCTTGCAAAATTTGTTTTTTTAATATATATATATATATATCAATAAATTTACTTGGACTTATGAGTCTAGACTTATACGAGTGTTTTTAAAATTTTCACAAATATTTAAGGGGTATTAAATGAATTTTACAAGTGATTCTGTTTGCTTTATTAATTACTTGAGGATGACTTTGAAATTAAAAAAAACTTTTGAGTCCGGACTCATGAGTCCAACGAGATAAAAAAATAAAATTACTAGCCATGATAGGATAAAAAGTAGATAGTTTAGAATTAAGGCCTTGTTTGGTATGAGATGACAATATCTCCAACAAGATAACTTACATGTAGTTGATAACTAATCTCGCTTAGTTGTCCAACTCCATTCGAGTTATTTATCAACTTACAGGAAAAAGTGTGAGATATCTCCAACCCTCTCCTAAAGGAGATAACTCCCGAGAGTTATATGAACACAATTACCCCTCACAAATTTACATTTACCCATTTTCTTATCCTCTCAAATGCTTGTTATTAATCCATAATAAAAAGATTAAAAAATCATTCATTCATTAAAAAAGTATTTTTCAAGTGAGAATATTTTTAAGAATTATCATTAGTTGTATTTTATAGTATTTATTATTAATAATTATTTCAAATAAATATAAAAATACTTATAATTATTTAATGTTGTTTAATATTTTTGTAAATAATATTTTATGTTTTTATTTAACTCAAGTTTTTTATTTATTTTGAATAAATAAATAGTAGTTCATGTGGTGAAAATAATAATGCTTTCTTTTTTATCTTAAAAATATGTTTGAAGAATATTTATGTCAATTCTCATATTTTACAGTTTTTAAAAATTTGCAACTTCCCCGCAATTTCAAAGTTCAACCAAACGTAAAATATAAATTTACACTGTGAGTTAACTCCAAGGAATTATCTCCGCTCACTGTAAATTGGCAAAAACAAACCAAACGAGGCCTTAGGGTTTGTCGTCAATTTTTTTACGAGTGTTTCTTAGATGTTTTTCCGTTAATAAGAGTTTGGAATTGTTGTATCTCTCATAAAACAATCTAACTACATAGTATTCTTCTTATATATCCATCATTAACGATAGTTAACTTTTTATCACTGTAGCTATTCTAGGTAATTCTCATGTTTTGTTCTAATACTTGTTATTATATAAGAAAGAAGGAAAGTAGTCAAATTAATACCAATTAAGTATGCATGAAAAGAAAAAAAAATCATATAATTATATATGTTTTTTAGCTAAGCTACCCCTAAATAAACAAAGGAATTGTGTCTCTATAGGCATACAATTTTGACTGCATTTTTTTTTTCTATATATTTGTGGGTGTCTAAGCGAGCTTGACTATTCCCACAAGAGCCAATACAATCGGCCTGAACGTACTCCAGTGACCCGAGCAATCTTGCTACACTAAGGAATCGAAATCGAGGCCAAACACTCAACTCACACAATCCCGCTTTCACTTTTACTATTGTGGCAACCCGACCGAATTATTTTGACTGCATTTTTCACTGCAAGAAGCCAACCAAACGTTGCCCAACTAAGAATATTAGCAATTTTGATCTGAAAACACAAACATGCTACATAAGCTTAGCTTTAGAGAAACATGCCAATATGTCATGATGAACGAAAGTCAACAATGGACAAAATTATAAAAAAAGAAACATTTTCAATAAGTGAACATGTATAAATGTGCTTAATTAATCCTTGACATCTAAATAGTCCTTGACATCAAAATTTTGGTTATTAATTAAGATGGTGCAAGTTGTTTTCTTTTTCATTTCTGATCAAAATCACTTGGTATCCGATGTCTAATGGATCCTAACTACTTTAGGTTCAAGTGGGCAAAACGGCAAAACTACTAAGTGGCGGCAAAGCATATATATACGACAGCAGTAACCAATCCTATTATTCATTTTTTCATCAAAAAAACCCTATTTTTGATTTACAACAAAAATCACAAAAAAAAAAAAAATGTTGCATGCTTTATTGATATGTTACTATCATACTAGGCAAGGACAACTTCAATCAATTATACCCAAGAATGTAAAAACACTAATATGGAGCAAATTAGGTTGACCTGACAGAGAGTGTTGGGACATATACATGAATGTGCAAATCAATTAAATTTGAGGGCATATATATAGAGGGGAGGTCTTATTATGCTGGAATTTGGATTCCACTGTTTTATATAAGTATCAATGTACAATCTGCCAACATATATAGTGTATATCATCACTCCCCCACATCTCTCTCCACTAAAATCCTTAGTGCTCAATACTGTTGTACCAGATGAGCTCATGACTTAGCTCTATATAGTCTATTAATTCTTTTTATAACATATTCTATGTGTTTGGTCCATCACTTAAAACACCTTTTTAACCTACAAAGGGGCAATAATTTGAGACCCTTGCTGGAGATAGTTTATTATTAAATATTTATTAAATTAGAAAGTTTATGCCAAGTTGGAATATCTGTTTATGAGTTAATAATTCATTAAAATTAGTTTTAGGGATTTGAATATGTTCAAGGCTTTCTATTTTTTGTTGGATTCAATTTCTATGTAAAACTTCAAAGAATTAGAATGTAGTACAAGAAATGAATAAAGGGTTCCGATGAAATAAAGTTCAGACTACAACAAAGTATAAGTGTTTGGAAAATGATTTGATGATCCGTTTTGGGACACCCGAAATGAACATAGGTTCGGTTGTTGATGTCAATTCAGCATTGTCCAAATGTTTTTGCTAAAAAACGCAATAACTCTGAAATAAACATGAGAACATTTGTTTACAATAATTAGACCAATCTCATTACCTAAGAACATAATTTGTCTGCAACAAAAGAACCAACCAAGTGGCATGTAATTAATCAATTTTGAGAAGTGATATTGTATTTTTAAAGGTAAAAGAGAAATATAAAAAGATGCCATAAGAATATATAATTGTCATAAAAAGATGCAAACATTTCATTTGAGACACATCACTAGTGATGCTCCTAAGCCTTTTTATAGCCAATGCTTTAGTGGAATAGTTTGTTTTTGGTTTCTTATATGCAATATATATATATGTTAAGATTCTCTCTAGAATAAGATAGGGTTGCCTCTACTCCATAATTCACTAGTGGAGAAAGATATATAGGAGTGTGAGCAAAGATTCTTTTTAAATAAATCACACAGTCTTCCTCTACATTGTCAAGGTTGCTCTTTTGTAAATGCCCTCTCTTTTTGTTTAATAGTGGTGTAGACTAGTCAAAATTCCACTAATTTGATCAATCTCAAAAAGCTTATATAGTACCCTAAAAAATTTCTAACTCTTAATTTACATGTTTCAAGGCTTTAAAATTTATGATACTCATAGTTGATTTATTAGGAAACCAAGCTTGTTATATAGTTAGAGATCATCAACTGATAAAGAAGTGAATTAAAAAAAAAAAAAAAAAGTGGGACTCAAAAGTTCTTCCAAAAGGGTCTCAAGATTTTGTTTGTGCATTATGATAGTTGATCTTTTTCAAGCTGGAAAAAACCATTTTTCTAGTACAAATAAACCTCAGCATTCTTAGAAAGTGACTTGCATTATAAAATGACAATTGACAAGGATTTGGCTATAAAGGGTCACATGTATCTGCAAAGATGAGTATAAAAAGAGAGCTCTAAGTGAGCCAAAGGGCATATCATTGCCCCTCGAAAGCTACGAGTGGTTACCGATCGCGATTCAGACAACCAAAGAACCAAATTAAGCTCTCGAAATCACTCACATGTCTCCGAGCACCTAACGAGACCTAATCACATGGTAAGGAAGATGAAAAGTTACCATTTTTAGAACCTAAAAGGGTGAAACCCTTAAAAGGGTTGGGTTGCTACCCTTGTTGCTCTCATGTGACCTTTGTGAAAAAGTGCTATCTAAGGCCATGCCCCCATGACATGGTCCATTCCTTGTGAGGCATCACCACTTTTTTTATCTTCTAAGAATCTAACAACTTGTGTTGTTGAAGAGGAAAGCCAAGTCATACAAGACATGATTTCTTTGAAGATTGCCCAACACCACCCACTTCTGAAAAAAAAAAAAAAAAAAAAAAAAAAAAAAAAAAAAAAAAAAAAGGTACAGACTTTGAAGAACTTTCTCTTGGGCCCCTTCACTTTTTCCCTCTAGTGGAATCCAGGCTCTTTTATCTTATACACATCTTAGGCTGTTGGGTGAGGGGTGTGACAGTAGTGGAAAATCAAATGTAGCCAAGCATATTGTGGTAATATATATCTTAGTGACTCTTGGGCTTCTTTGTTTCTTGTCCTTGTGATTAGCATTTGTTAGGGTCCCTCTTTGGACCTTGAACATCTCTCTCTTGTACTGTAACAATGTTTCTAAAAGAAAAATGATTGGGTGACCCGCTTTGAACACCCGAAATGGACGATTAATTATTGGTGTCGACCATTAATTTTTGTAACAATGTTTCACACAAATCGATGTACAATTGAGTGTTCATTTTCGGTGTCCAAAGTGGATCACCCTAACACTTCCATTTCAATTTTTTTTTTGGCCTAACGATTATAGATATTTGAATGACTTCAACTACTATAGGTCTAAACATTGTCAGACACAGATAATGAACAACCCTCCAACAACGAATGTTATACACACACCAATATTAAAATTCTAAACATGCTTAAGAGCATCCAATTCATTAACATTAAACCTAAGATTCATTGGACTCCAAACGTCATTTATGAATGAAACATAACAAGTAACCACATTTCATTTGTACACTTCACTGTAGAAACTTTTATTGTTCCCAAGTCAATTCTCATTGTTAGAGGCATCTTTCAATCTGTTTCACTTGTTATTACCAGCATCTTTCAATCTGTTTCACTTGTTATTACCAATATAATTATGAAAAGGACTTTGGGTTAAAAAAAAAAAAAAACTAGAAAGAGAGAGCAGTTTCGAGTCTTAGCATCACACCTTTGAAAAATAGAGCTAATACTTACTACAATAATCATAGCCTCAGTCTCAAATTAATTGAGGTCGACTATGTATGTGTTTGATCCATTTCATGAAGAGTGACAAAACTTTTACGCAAGTTGTCAACCTATCGCAACCCTCATCTATTTTTCAAGAATGGAAAATGGGCTTAGAGTCTCCCTCCCGATTTTTCGGGTATAAAAAATGGGTTTGAGACAATGGACATAAAATTCGCCTCCTTTATCCGGACTTGAGACCGACTATGTAGCGCACATATATAGTGTTTTACATAAGTGAAGTTAATAAAGAAAATCACGTTGAGAGACCTCACTTCTTTGCAAACTAGGCGGAAAGCTCAATCTAACTAGTTAGAGCAGTTGACCTTGAATAGTGATAGTATAGCACCCCTTATATTGGCATCCCTACCCCTTTTATTTTGTTCAAGCAGAGTAAGATAAGATAAACCCTAAAATCATTCCATTAATGTCTTTGAATACCTCAAGTAGGTGAAATGCTCAAGAAGAGTTGTATAGTAATCACTAAACCTATCACATCCTCACAATCCTTTTCTTTTAGGAAAATGTCATTGATGACCCCTTTACATTCAAAAGAATGGCTAGCATGCATGGACGGCCCCTCTTAACTTATCAACCACATGTTAGTACCAAACCTTCCTTAGATAAGGCTCATGATACAGCCCCTTTGGAAGACTTGTCTTCAAGGCACCAAAGAAAATTCTATTGATTTGATAGTTGTAATCATAGGTTTTGTGCACATATGAGATGGCACTCAAGGATTGAGTGCCCTTGCCATGTGTATTGTAACAAGGCCATTTGTAATATTATTGATTTGATACTTCAATTGGCTTCACATTAGCTTTCAACTTTGCAATTAGGGTCCACAAATTGATGGGTACATAGCAATTTACTACACACTTGGAAGTTGTGCAACTTTATCATGACCCTACTTAGATGGACACCTTACATGTCCATTTCAATAGTTATATGTTGACTATATCACTGTTTTTATTGTTCATTGCATCATTTTTTGGACCTTCTCAGCTCTCATTAAAAAAATTGCTATGTTGACATCAACAGCTCATGAACCACACAAATGCATGATTTCAGCCCATGAACATGCAAGTTTGAGTTGCATTTGGCAATCCAAGAGGCTCACAAATGTTTGATGTAATCATAGCATAACTCTTTTCATAATTTCTACTACATATTAAATCATAACTTTTCTTTTTTTCTGGTCTAA
This sequence comes from Stephania cephalantha, assembly GCA_039657325.1. Lineage (NCBI taxonomy): Eukaryota > Viridiplantae > Streptophyta > Magnoliopsida > Ranunculales > Menispermaceae > Stephania > Stephania cephalantha. The sequence goes on along the minus strand of CM077576.1, from coordinate 1,739,160 downwards.
ACCACTCGGTATCTGAACAACCCTACTACTTCGGATTCGTCTCTAGTCACGCACAGTATAACTGTGGGAGCTCTCAATATTAGTGTTTTCATTCACATGACTTGGAATTCGAGTCACTAGTTAATGGACAACAACCCGCTTCCAATTGTGTCAGTCTTTATATAACATTAAATAGTGATTGGCAATGCTGGCACTAATGGGCTTAATAATTTTTTGCCCAATGAATCACCAAACTTTAGCCCATCAAATAAATTGGTTACCAAGATCATCCACACAAAAAAAGTATATCAATGAGGACCCTAATTAATCCAATAAAAATCCTGAAAACTTCAACTAATGAGCACAGTCAAATATTCTTGGGCTTTGGCTAGCACACAAGGTGAACAGTTCAGGCTCAGCTTTGATCAGTAGAGGCTTAAAGCTGGGCTTGATTAACAAGGCTGAGAAAAGATAGCTGCTTTTCAAAAGAATCAGAACCTAGGAACAAAAATGAGATGACCACATCAATTAAAAGGAATCCTATACCTCTGCACAATTTGATGATTCTCATTTGCATGCACTCGCAGCGCAACCACTGGCAGTTTTTTCTTTTTCTTTTTTTATCTCACAAGAGGGATCAGCAAATATTCGGCATAAAAGAGCTGCAAGAAAAGACAAGCAAACGTAAAGAGAGGAGAAAAGAAAATTCGTCGAGTTACGGCCTACAAATTGAATACTCTAGTCCTGCGACAGAAGAAGGTAACTAAACAGGCGAAGAATATAATCCAAATGACTGAATCAGTGAAACACATTATTTGGTAAGCAAATAGGGGATTTACCTTCCAAATGAACATGTAAAAGGAAGTTATTGCAGCTTTACTATTCAGATCGACGGACTTGGCATGATACCACAAAGTTGAAGCCAAGATGACATGACCTACGGCCTGAAGGCAATGAAATTTGATATGAACATCACAATCCCACCAAAACTATCCAATTTGTTCACAACAGTACTTGTACAAGGCATCGTAAGTAGAGTGAGCGTGAGTAAACATTTTGCATCGACAAAACAAAGTCAAACAAAAACGTTAAAGAATGTCTAGAATGGAGTAATACTATCCTGCATAACTAAAAAAAATCATGGCAAGTAAATGCATATTGAGCTTTAAGCTAGATACGCTTAATATATATGAGTTTGTGATTAAATTACTGTTATAAGTTTGCTCCATAGGAAAGGTGAAGCTGCTCCAACAAACAATGCAAAGGCATAAGCCATCTGAAGGAGGTATACACAGATCCAGAATACCTGTTTCAGCATGATTTGCAAATGATCATACACAAATAGTAATGCTGCCGGTGAAAAAAACACTAGCGGCTATTGATAACTGACCCGCTTTTGACCCAGGCGGACACTAAAAGAACGGATGCCAAATATCTTGTCTCCCTCAATATCAGGTATATCCTAAAAAAGTTCAGGCACCAAACTGAGTATGTTAAACCAGAAGTGAAAAGACAAAGACATGGTTGTTATCTACATAACTGCAGCACAGACAAGAAGTAAAACTTTATTTGATCACTTCAGCGCACAATGGACACCATACTTATTTCTCAATCTTTATGACAGGTAATCTGCAGCAATGTAGATTCTCTCAAACAATCGCCAAATTCTCCAAATACGAATCATATAACTATGAGTTCCACAATCAACATTGCTTCTTTAAAGAAAGCAGGAGCGAAATAGGTCGTTTTGTTTTTGCAAATTTAAACCTAGCAGGTCCAAATCAGAATGAGAAGACACCATTGCATTTTCATCGAAAGGAAAAGTTTAAAGCTATACATACCTTGAATAAAGCAATTACAACGGAGAAGAAGCTCATGAAAGCTGTTGCAAATACCAATGGCCTTGTAAAGATGGCAGGTCTTCCAAAAACATATGTCTGGAAACATTTAACAATAACTTAAGATCAACATGACGTCAAAAGAGAATAGAAAACGCAATCATAGAACATAGTTACATAACAAAGAGTCAACACAGAATCTATACATGCTAAGCAGCATTGTTAATACAAAGCCATGGTTCTATCTGACCTAGACGAAGCGGCAGATGAAAACTGGAGTCCAGTGAGTCTTCCTAATCATCCTTTAAGCAATTATGTTGGGTTGGTTCATGAGAAGTAAAAATGACGGTATCAAGGTGACAAAAACTTCATCTTCGTCAACGTTTGCACATTTTGTACAGTAACTACTATATGGTAATCCCTAGAATGCTCAAAGGTTCTTGTAAATGCAAATTTCTCACAAATAGAACTTAATCAGCGAAATCAGTTGCTCGTAAAACGAAGAGATATACTGGATTGATTTCAAAACAAACCTGAATGTGCAGGAAAAATGCAAGTTGAACAATCACTGCTCGAACAGCTAGGATACACATTGCCGCAACAAAAGCAAATCTCTTCCATCTCAATAGAGGTAACTGATAGGGAAAAAGAAAAGTTTCAAGGCCATTGATAATCATTGACATTTCTTTTTCTTGCCAGCTTATCAATGTTCAACATTAGAATTTATTGATACCTTGTCAGCAGACCAATACTACCTTTAGCCAATATTTTCACTATTAAAAGTAGACAACTGCTAGTCTAGTTCACTTCCAATCAAAGAGTTCCTAAGTTCAAATAGCACGACATACATTTGAACATAGTGATCTTGCCGACGAGAAATTCCATCAATCGATATGGTCTTTACCAACAGAAAGGCTTTCTCCATCAGAATGAGATAAGATAGTCAAATTCCTAAATGAGGCATTTTCTTGGTTTAACACAATTGTCTGGTGGTGAGAGATAAAGTTTTTACACATGAGATCTATTAACGATATTGCTTTTAACTGCTGCAACGTATTAGGGACATCAACGTTCAATTATCTATTTTTCGTTATTATGTTTCTTGCTCTTTAAGTTATCCTTTAGTTGTTGATAAGTTAGATTATGATACAAGTTTCTAATTTTTAGAATAAGAGTTTTATTCCAACTTTAGTTCTTGTTACTTAAGTGTATTAAAATACACGTGCAAATCTGTTTATATACAGATCGCAGCATCAAGAAATAAAGTAAACCAGATTTCAGATCTTGTTTTTCTTCCTTTTATATAGATCAGTTTTTCTTCTCTCCTCTATTCAATTTTACTTCTCTTTGATTTTCTCCAACAAATTGGTATCAGAGCCCTTATTTTCTTAAGGGACTTGTGGTTGAGAGAAACTTTTTTTTTCTGCATCCAAGAACTTCCATGGATTCAGATTCAATTCTTGAAAAGCCTTTCACCTCGCTTGCACCACCGGTGTTCGATGGTGAGGGTTATCATATATGGGCAGCCAGGATGGAGGCACATCTGGAGGCGAATGATCTCTAGGAAGCCGTTGAGGAAGACTACGAAGTTCTTCCCTTACCCGCAAATCCAACAATGGCGCAAATCAAGTATTACAAAGAGAGAAAGTCAAGAAAATCTAAGGCAAAAGCTATGTTATTTGCTGCAGTCTCTTCTGAAGTCTTCGTAAGGATTATGTCATTAAAGTCGGTCTTTGAAGTATGGAACTACCTAAAGAAGGAGTACGAAGGAGATGAAAACATCAAAGGAATGAAGGTTACTATTTCAGAGACAGTGAAGGAGTATTCTGATAGATTACTTGGAATCGCGAATAAAGTGAGATTACTCGGTTCTAAATTTTCAGACTCTAGGATTGTGCAAAAAATCCTTGTAACCACCCCGGCAAGGTTTGATGCTACTATTTCATCACTTGAAAATACAAGAAATTTGGCTAACGTTAGTTTGGCGGAATTGTTGAGTGCTATGCAAGCACAGGAACAAAGAAACCTCATTAGATCTCGAAGGGTGGTTGAAGGTGCATTAGTCGCGAGAGCTAAATTCAGCCAAGGACAAAAAGGGAAGAAAGTTGAGAAGAACAAGAAAGGAAATTCAGGTTTTGATTCTCCTAACACTAATAAGGGAACAAAATATGATTTTCCTCCTTGTAAGCACTGTGGAAGAAAGGGTCATCACCCTTCTAAATGTTGGAAGCGACCGGATCAACAATGTGAGAAATGTCAGAAGATGGGACATCATCAGAAAATATGTAGAAGCAATCAACTACAAAGACAAGTGACTCAAGTCAACCTTCGACAAAAGAATGCTGCACAAGTTGCACATCAAGAAGAGGATGAGCATCTTTTTGTTGCATCTTGTTTTGCAACAAGTAGTACAAGTGATAAGTGGCTTGTAGATAGTGGTTGCACAAACCACATGACTTTCGATCGAGACCTCTTCCGAGAATTAGACACTTCTGTAACCTCCAAAGTTCGAATTGGCAATGGCGAGTACCTTGCGGTCAAGGGAAAAGGCACAGTTGAAATTGAAAGTATTTCGGGTACAAAACTAATCAAAGATGTATTATTTGTACCTAAAATAAGCCAAAACTTGTTAAGTGTTGGCCAACTTCTTGAGAGAGGTTTCAAAATAATCTTTGAAAACAATCAATGTTTGATCAAAGATTCGAAAGGTGAAGATGTGTTTAAAGTTAACATGAAGGGGAAAAGCTTTGCATTAGATCCTTTGGAGGAGGAAAATGCAGCCTATTCAGCCATGAAAACTAATGCAGAATTGTGGCACAAAAGGCTTGGACACTTCAATCATAAAGTTGTGATGACTTTGCAGAAGAAGAATATGGTTCAAGGACTTCCTCATCTTGAACTAGATATTCGAGATTGCATTGCTTGTCAACAAGGAAAGCAAACAAGACTTCCCTTTAAACAGGCAACCTAGAGAGCCACTGAGAAGTTGAAGCTGATTCATACTGATATGTCTGGACCTTATAATACTCCATCTTTAAATGGGAGTAAGTATTTCTTAATTTTCATTGATGACTACTCAAGAATGTGTTGGATCTATTTTCTTAAATTCAAATCAGAAGTTGCTGGTGTGTTCGGAAATTCAAGCAATGGATTGAAACACAAAGTGGTCACAAAATTCAAGTCTTGAGATCAGATAATGACAAGGAATATACCTCAAATCAGTTCAATCTATTTTGTGAAGAAGCTGGAATTGAACATCAACTCACTGCTCCATATACTCCACAACAAAATGGAGTTAGTGAGAGGAAAAATCGTACCATAATGGAGATGGCCAGATGCTTGATGTTTGAGAAGAATTTGCCGAGAGAGTATTGGGCAGAAGCATCACATACTGCAGTCTTTCTTCTAAATAGGCTGCCTACAAAAGCAGTAGTTGGAAGAACTCCATATGAAGTATGGTTTGGATTCAAACCTTTTTTGAAAAATCTCAAAGTATTTGGATGTCTTTGTTTTGTTTATGTTCCTCAAATTAAAAAGGACGAACTAAACAAAAAGGCAGAAGAAGGGATCTTTATAGGTTATAGCCTAACTTCTAAAGCATACAAAATTTTCCAACCAAACACCAAGAAAATTCTGATCAGCAGAGATGTGTATTTCATGGAAAATGATGAGTGGGATTGGAAAAGAAAGCATCCAATTTCAGAACCTATCCATGTTTCAAAATTACAACTCAATCCAGATGAGTTGGTTGATGATGTACCAGTTAGAGGTATGAGATCACTTTCCGAAATTTATCAATCATGCAATGTAGCTTTACTTGAACCTTCAAACTTCTGGGAAGCTGCAAAAGATTCAAGATGGGTTGCTGCCATGGAGGAGGAGATAAGCATGATTGAGAAAAATCAAACTTGGCAACTGGTGAAAAGGCCTGAAGATAGAAAAGTGATAGGCGTAAAATGGGTGTTTAGAACTAAGCTGAATCCTGATGGTTCAATCAACAAGCATAAAGCTAGGCTTGTTGTGAAAGGCTATGCTCAGATTTTTGGTGTTGATTTTTCTGATACTTTCGCTCTTGTTGCTAGATTGGAGACAATCAGGTTGTTGCTTGCAATAGCCGCACAAAAGAGCTGGAAAGTTTATCAACTTGATGTCAAATCAGCTTTCTTGAATGGCTTATTGGAGGAGGAGATCTATGTAGAGCAACCTGAAGGATTTGTTGCAAAAGGAAAAGAAGATGATGTGTACCCTCTTAAGAAGGCCTTGTATGGCCTGAAACAACCTCCAAAAGCCTGGTATAGTAGAATTGATGAGCACTTGACGGAGTTGGGTTTTAACAAAAGCCTCAATGAATCGACTCTCTACATCAAAGGTGATGAAATTATTTTTGTGGTTGTTTCACTTTATGTTGATGACTTGTTGATCACAGGAAGTAATGAAGAACTTGTGAGAAAGTTCAAAGAAGAAATTATGCAAACTTTCGGGATGACAAATCTTGGAGAGATGTCTTACTTTCTAGGGATGGAAACAAAACAAAAGAAAGGAGAAGTCTTCATTTGTCAAAGAAAGTATGCCAAGGAGATTTTGAAGAAATTTAGAATGGATGAATGCAAGAGTGTTGATACTCCCATGTGTCAAAAAGAGAAGCTATGCAAAGAAGACGAATTTGAAACGGTTGATGAAACCTACTATAGAAGCTTAGTAGGTTGTCTTATGTATCTAATCGCTACAAGGCTCGATATCCTATATTCCGTAAGTCTATTATCTAGATTTACAAATTGTGCGATCGAAACGCATCTCGGAGAGTCGCTAAAAGAGTCCTTAGATATGTGAAGGGGACATTGAATTATGGAATCAAATTTTGTGCAAGTCGAATTATGTGTTGCATGGCTACTCGACGAGTGATCAAGGCGAGCTCACTTGATGATATGAAAAGTACATCCGGTTATTGTTTCAAGTTTGATTAAGGAGTGTTCTCTTGGAGTTCTAAAAAGCAAAGTACAGTGGCTCAATCAACAGCAGAAGCTGAATTTATCGCAGCAACAACAGCTGCAAATCAGGCTTTATGGTTAAGGAAAATGTTAGAAGATTTACATTTGAAGCAAAAGGAATGCACAGAGTTGTTTGTTGACAATCAAGCTGCCATCGCTATCTCTAATAATCTTGTTTTTCATGGGAAACAAAGCACTTCAACATCAAATTATTCTTTCTTAGAGAATTGCAGAAGGAAGGTTCAGTTAATTTGAAGTATCGCAAGTCTGATCTTCAACTAGCTGATATATTAACAAAACCTCTGTCAAGAAGCAAGTTCGAATTTCTTAGAGAAAAGCTTGGAGTCTGCAGCAACCAAAGCAAGGAGGAGTATTAACGATATTGCTTTTAACTGCTGCAACGTATTAGGGACATCAACATTCAATTATCTATTTTTCGTTATTATGTTTCTTGCTCTTTAAGTTATCCTTTAGTTGTTGATAAGTTAGATTAGGATACAAGTTTCTATTTTTTAGAATAAGAGTTTTATTCCAACTTTAGTTCTTGTTACTTAAGTGCATTAAAATACACGTGCAAATCTGTTTACATACGGATCGCAGCATCTAGAAATAAAGTAAACCAGATTTCAGATCTTGTTTTTCTTCCTTTTATATAGATCAGTTTTTCTTCTCTCCTCTATTCAATTTTACTTCTCTTTGATTTTCTCCAACAAGATCTAAGTACCCAGATGAACCGTTTCAGTCCTTATCCAGTCAAGGATCTATACTTCCCTAATCAATGCATGGACAGGCCAGACGACAGGCCAGACAGCTATCCCAATATATGCAAAAAGGAGGGGCCTTGCATAATGGTGATGACATCTCCATTGTGACCAATGCAGCATTGGTTTTTATCTGAAAACAACCTATTGTAGTATCAATGTTACAATGGCATGTGTCCAGTGCTGTGGATATATTCATCATAATTACATTACTTTTGCTTCTTTACAATTGTTGACTAAATTTTATCGGTTGGAATTATCAGGCATTTTATCCATGTTTGATGTTTTTCTCCCTAGTTCGTGCAAAAAATAAGGTAAAGGAAAACAAAATCAAAGAGGTATAGTAGTAACTAGTAAATGAGTTAATTTTAAAAATTTCAAGATGACTTAATAAAAACCGTTTTTCCCAACTACATGCGATCAGCTACATGAATCCGTTTTCTCCATTTAACTGAGTTAAAGTTAAAGCTCAACATGGGAAATAATAACGAGGAACTTACATTGATGGAATATGCAGTCCCAAGAACAAAGCTGACGAAAAGAGCCCAAAACAATGGCCAAGACCCAACAACCCATCCAAGCCAAAAGCTCTGTTATAGAACATAAACAAGGAGTGTTCTTCAGAAATCTCCAAAAGTAGAGCCGACAGACAACTACTTTTGGTGCATTGATGTGCAGTCACTAAGCCATGCCCATCATGTTCAATTCAATGGAATCCCAACAGAAACCATGATACAAATTTATAAAAGAAAAAAAAATGAAGCAAAAGATGGTAAAATAGAGTTTCAAACGTCAGGTCCCCTCGAAATGGAAAGGAAAATTAAAGAAAGAACGAAAAGTGAAGCATATATTTCCAATCTCAAACAAATGAAATGAATTACCATAAGGGCAAAAGATGTAACAATTACGACCCCTGTTCCAACAGAATATTCGCCTGATGCAAGTGGAAGGTATGGCTTGTTCACCTGAAATACAAATACGCTATTTGCATCATAAAATAGCAGACTATCAAAAGACAAAAAAAAGTAAGTATTATATACTTTAATGTAACATTTTGGGGGAAAACCAGAGAAAATACACGGCCATTCTCTTTTAGATACAAAGGTGCTAGTAACAAGTGAAGTTTTGACAGTTCATCAGTTGGAAATTTGAGATCTACCATGTTGAGCCTTCCACCTAACTAATCTTCATGTTCATATCCATATGATATATTACATCATTTCCAACAGAGGCAGAAAGATATGATTACTGCCTACTCGAATGGAATGTGGAAACCAATGGATCTGGCTAATGAACATATTAGCAATAAGGTGCCAAAAAATCGCTTAGTCACAGGAGAATCCAAAAGTAACAACTGGTTAAATATGATTAAAAGACGGCACATGAAGTACATGCCAAATTTGCACATAATGCTCTGTGCATTAGTAAACACAAGAATTGCAGATATTATGTCCAAAATAACTGACAACAAGATAGCAAACAAAACCACATCCCAATATGACTTATCTCCAATAATTAAATTGCCTTCTAAATATTGGTTTATCTATTAACTTTCAATGCTACATAAGGAAATCAAGAAACATCATAGATTGAAATTCTTCCAATATTTGGGTGGCAGCAACCAGAAACAAATTCCAAGAGAAATATCTTACTGTGAACTACCTTATCTATCTCTATGTCATACAGTTGATTTAGTCCAACTATGTAGATATTCATGAATAGAGCAGCCACAATTGCCTGCAAGATGCGCAAACATGAATTCAGTGACTTCTCTAAGTTAAATAACACAAATTCAGCTTGAACAATAACTATAATTCATTACCTCACACAACCCGGTAAAGAACAGTGGAGAGAAATCGGATAGCCTCTCAATGGCGAGTAGAGAAACTGAGATTATGCTCATGGTCTGCTTAAGTACAAAGTTTGTTAGCCTATTTCTCCTCTCCAAAGGATGGGAGAGCTATAAGAATGCCCAATTGATAAAAACAAATACAAAAGAACAAACAGATAGAACATTTTCTTGTCCATGAACCCTCTTATCAAATAGGAACTTAACTGTGCCAATAACTGTATGCGGCCGCGAAAACCGGTAGAAAACATCAATGGCAACTCGTATAGATTTCCAAGTGCTCGACGGTGAAGATTCTGGCTCGGACTCAAAAGGGTGTCCAGAGGTAGCTTTTGCAAGACCCTTCTTGTCAGGTCCCTGATAAATTGCAGATGCCCCCCTAAGAAACTTAACATGGTTTCTAATAAAGTGACCTTCAAACCTTCCAAAGACACGTCTTTCTCGCAACCTACGCGGCCTTAAATTACGAACTTGAGCGGGTATAAGAACTCCTATCATATATAGTTAATCCAACTTGTGTTAATTTACTTTGGCTTAAAAAAAAGAACAGTGAAAATAATGAAATCAATCAAAACAAAAGAACTGAAAAGATGCAACGATTGCCCAACACAACAACAACAACATAGCCTCAATCCCAAATTAGTTGGGGTCGGCTACATGGATCAAACTCTTCCATTGTGCTCGGTTTAGTTTAATTAATGGTGAGCTTTCCATACCATTTGAAAACTAAAAAAAAAACCCCAAATCCATGACTTAGATGATAATCAAGAGTTCTACTTGTCAAGTTTACACACATAAAATAAACTAAACTGTTGGGATTCTACTCAACTAATTTTAGATGCCCAGATAGCTTAACATGAAGAACAAAACAGTGATACCAAGATTATGTTAACCCAAGTGACACAAGTTCAGTTTTTGATGTCTGAATCATGAAAACCTCAACAAATTGAGAGAGACCCAGATGGGCAAGAACTCATAAAGTGAATCTACAAGAGAAAACCCACCAAAAGCCCACAAATTTAAGCCGAAACAAGAGATACCCAGATGAAATCAAGCTCGATAAACTAGTTTCTAGTGGGATTTCTGTCAAGATTGCACCTTTTTGAAGGGTAGACCATCGGTGAAATGGCAGTGAAGCTCCCGGAGACGCCCCAAATACCAAACAATCCATTGAAATCTTGGCTAAGCTGCACAGCCCAGCTTATGAGTCGTGAAACATTACAGCAACTTCAAAGAGCACAAAACACTGCCCCCACTTCAAATTTGTCCTTGCTCCTATTTCTGGTTTCTAACGGTAGTTAAAAAAAACCCGGTCAGGTTTATGTGAGTAAGCGCACGATATTAGTTTCGATTCCTTGGCGTAGTAAGATTACTTGAAGTCACTGAGGTGTATGCTTAGGCCGATTGCACTAGAGCCTCGTGGTAATAGTAATGACTCGCTTGGACACTCATCGATATAAAAAATAACAATTAAAAAAAGATTTTTTTTTAGGCCCTTCAAAGATTATAGTTCATGTTCATGTCATGTCCGTCTCTATAGAAGAGCAAAGCCTCTTATTGATTGACAATGGCTCAAGTATAGAGTAATCGATTAAGTCTAGATATTAGATAGTTCACACCAAGAAGGAAATGTTAGGGTTATATACTTTGAGTACGACATTTAGGTACACTATTGGTGGAGTCGATATATACATTGGAATGCGCGCACACATCTCGATGCATGATCTAATAGGCCCCGTCAATGCTCCATTCAAAGGTCGTAACAAAAGTATGTATCAATTAACATTTTCTATATTTATTTTTGTTTTGAGGAACATGCCAATGTGCCCCTGATGACGATACTTGATGCAACACAGCAAACATGCATTTGTTTTCCTATGTCTTTTAATGCTTGATACAGAGTAAGATGCATTAAACATGCTTGATGCAAAAATGCATGAACACTACTCACGAACTGCGTGTTGGCACGTACTAATTTAACTTCAATTTTAATGTCATGTTAATTTGCTCTCATTAAAAGTCTTAATTTTTTGTGCACTGATATATATATATGCAAAATCGACAGTTATAATTAAGTGCACGGAGAAATCAGATGTGAAATTTGGGGTTCAAATCATTTTTGTTCCCATATAAATTAAGCAGCTGTTGATGACCCCACTTGTGCCCAATTGTCCTATGTTTTCTTTTATTATTTTTTCATAAGAACCCCACTTGATCACAAGATTTTCACATCTCTGAATAGATAAATAAATTGATCATGTGCATGTTTTAGAAGTACTGTTAGCTCTTGTTGATAAGGAGAATATCTCACTTTTCTCCCTCAAAATCAATTTATATAGAAATAAAACAACAACAATTACATAAAATTAACGTAGCAGAAATGAAGATGTTTAAGTGGATGTATGATAAAAATTGTAAAGATAAAATAAAAAATATAAAAATTCAAAGACAAATAAGTATAACATCAATTGACACAAAGATTAGAGAAGAGCGGCGGTGGCGGTTTGATCACCTGCAAAGACGACCTACAAATGCACCCACTATAAAACTTGACTCAATAGAAACTGGAGAAATTCGACGAGGCAATGACAGACCAAAGTTAACACGAGATACATTAATTATGAGAGATTTGGATGATTTGGAAAGCTCACCATCAATTACACTTAATCAAACACAATAGAAGAGTTTGATCTATGTTGCCGACCCCAATTAATTTGAGATCGAGGCTATGTTGTTGTTTTTGTTGTTGTTGTATATAGAAATGAAAATTTTACCACACATCCACAATCAACGAGCCTACTCGCGTGGATTTTCACCAGTATCGATATTATCCTCAACTCTCCAACTTAACCACCTTCCAACTCTTAGGTGTAAAGTTTTATCTCGAAATGTTTCGATACTAGTTGAGAGGAGATCGTCAATTATATACTTCATTATGAAGTTTCAATTAATCGACGTGGGACTAACTTTCAATCCACATATCTTCGATCGAAACTCACATGATCCAAGAGTTTTTTTTCTCGACAAGTCCCACTTGAATCGTTGGCTCTAATACCATGCTAGAGTGTAAAATTAACATGATACATAAACTCGCATCTCGAGGATCAATATAGGTGGCCAAAGTCCATTGGTTTAAGCAGCTTAATTCCATGGGCTTATAATGAAGCCCAAACTTGGTCCAAAGAAAGCCCAAAAACTGTTCTTCAGAAACTTCGATACGACATTGATTTTGTCTTCTAGGGTTTCGAGCTTTCGATGCAGTAATGGCGATTTGATCGATCGATCGACGGAATCGGCGTTCGAGATGAGACCGAAATGTAGGGTTTGGTGGCCGAATCAGCACTCCTCGCTCGACACTCCCCAACCGAACACCCTGTTCGGGTGGTTTCTCGACTCGTCTCCGTCTTCGATCGACATTGTCGTCGCTCCGATCGCGCTCTCGCCAGATGTGGTCTCTCTTCAATCCGAGCTTCAGGTCTTGGTCTCCTCAATCGCTTCTCCGCCAAAGTTTTCATTTTTTACTGTTTTGGTCATTTTCGTGTTGTTGATGTGTAGGAACTGAAATGCTAAGTCAAGATTGGATTTTTATTCACTTCGATTGATTTGGTTTGTTTCATTGAATGCAATTGATGTTAGAGTTGAATGTGAATTTGGAATAAGATTCATATACGTCATGTAAAGAATTTTTTACTACCTAGATATGTTACTATTGTGGTAAGGCGCTGGATTATGCGCTGTCGACTGCAATTTTACTCGGTTTCGGCTTCTTCAGTAGTATTACTTTTAATGAATGTACATGGTTTATGAAGAAAATGGAAAGTGGATGATGGTTGGGATGCGTTATCGGGTCGGGGGTGATTAGTCAAAATAAATGAGTGATATCTATATAAATTTAGTTAATATATTCATTTGCTTTTAAAATGCACCCGTTAACTAGAAACTATTAGACGATGTAGGGGTAGACTGAAGCTAACTAGGGAGTTGGGATGCATTGATTAGGAGGGATTTAAGGGATTTGGAAAAAAAAAAAAAAACATTCAATTGCACTAAATCGAGCGCAATGGAAGAGTTCAATATATATAGCTGACCCTAACTAATTTTTGATTGAGGCTTAGTTGCTATATATTCATTGGATTTTAGCGTTTTGTCTCCTAAAAAAAACAAAAAAAATAATAATAATAAAAAAAAACTCAAGAGTTTTGCTCTTCATGAAACCTTGTCATTCTTCTTGACCCTTGCGCTTTGGGTTCCGTGGTAATTGTAAGTCTCACTCACTAGTCTACAAATGATTTTGATCTGTTTTTCAACGTTTATCACTATAGCATTAAAAGCTTCACTGTTAGAATTTTTAGTGATCTCACTATACTATTTTTAATTTTTCTTAATTAGGGGATTGTGCATTCTACAAATGCAAAGATGTCTCTAAGGTTGCAGGAGAAATCTACTTTCTCTTTGTTGGGGTATTGTTCGGTCGACTACAGTTCTCACAGGCCACCTAATGGGTCTAAACTTGTGGATGGTCTAGCAAGGAGACATGACGACATATATCCACTGAACAATCAAGATTTTGTTGGAGAAGCTTCAGGGTGGAGCTGTGGGTGTGAAAAACTTGATAGACATTTAGAACAATGCAGAAGGTTGTCTGTTAGAGATGGTAAATGGATTCAGTTGTCCTATAACTTCCACAGAAATGGTGGTGGAGATATCTATTGGATTCCTAAGTTGCATCATATACACTGGGACGGGCAAGTAGTGCAGAAATGTGATGTCCACGTATGTAAGTGGGGATATCAGATTATATCTACTGCTTCTTTCTTCAATCACCCTATCTTTCTAATTTATTGATTTTTCTCAACTACTGTTTTATCTGAATGTGCTTTCAGGTGATAATATATGAACCTCCTGTTTTTGGTTCACACCATTTCTCATCGAATTCGTGGGGTGGTTCTGAACAACTAAAAATGCATAATAAGAGACCCTCTTGGTTTGAGGAACTGGAGAAAAAAGAGATTTTGCCAGAATTGGTAATATGATAAACAGCTTTACATGCAATTCTGGACATTATTATTTTTTTGGCTATTTGCTCACTGATTTAACGTTTACAATGAAAACACACAGGACACAGTCATCTTGGCAATTAATTGTGCAGCTGCTGCTGAAATTGTCTTCGAAAAATCTCTGGCTCCAAGAAGCTCTGGTCGACAATTACCTACTATTTCCATGTGCGCTCAACCCCCCAGTTACCCTTCTTTTTCTCTTTATTCAATTTGTTTATGTAATCTGAGTAGTTCAGTATGTGTATTGATTAGCCACCAATGATTGTCAGGTTATTTTCCACCGTTTGCTACCTAATAGCCTTTCTTCTGGCTTCAGTGTCTACTCTTGTGTACCTTTTCCTTCAGTTTCTCCATGGTCTTCTCCTATGTAGTTCACAAACACTAATTCACAAGATTGTGGCATCGATATTGGAGAAGACATGGAAGAACATACATATCCACACCTGTCAACTTCTTTACTGGCCAGTCATCCTTCGAGGGGGCAGTTGCAGGTAAATTTACAGCACTTCAGAACTCTTGGGACGCACAATTTCCGCTGTATAATGCTGATTGTATGTCTGCTTCACCCACAAACGAAGACTAATCGCTTCACCCACACACGAAGACTAATCATAAATCCTTTTTGTTGTTTTCTATTTTTTGGCGGTATGAGTGATGAGAAACTGCTTTTTATTCGTAGAAGAGTTTACAAATATGAAGGTAAAGAAAAGCTGGCAATTGATCAATACTAGCATAGACATTGGAAGGAACATACAAAAACAGCAAGACTTAGATAATAGCGTGGCAGTTTCATTTCCAACCATCCACCCTTGTTGTGAGGTATAAAACTCGACCCATAGAACTCTTCGTTAACTGGACCAATGGGAACCTTAATCCATATGGTAGCCATGGAATTCCATTGAATACTTTGTTGTTCTATACTTTTTACGTGCCTTTACGAATCATTATTATCAAGCGATGTATAAAGATCAATATATTTTGGCCTTTCAGTGGTAACCAACTTGACTCGGTGGACTCGGTATTTGAGAAGTTATATTACTTGACAGTTTAGGTAGGTTTTTTGAATTTCAAAATTTTTTCATTGTCTCTCTTTATGTGTTAATATTCATTTTTTCTTTGTCTCTGTCAGGTCTCAATCCAGTGTGGAATATGCTCACATGGCAGCAATGCGCAAGCATTCTATGTGGTCTACTATTGTCATTGATGGACTATTAGGAAATGCTCTTGGTTTTGCACTATTACGTCATTCAGAAGCTGTTTGCCTATTTATTCTGAACTTTGTTCATGATATTACCAACAATTTGTTGCGGGCGGGTTGTGTGTGGCTAATGGGGGTCCCCGCAGGTTTTAAGCTGAATACAGAGTTAGCAGAAACACTTGGCATGATCTCACTAAATGCTATTCAGATTTGGTCCACACTTGGGTTCTTTGTTGGCTTCATTTTCAGGATTTATATCAAAATGCTTGCTCTATCTGGCATAATGCTCGGTTTGACTACATCAGCTGCTTTAGTGAGAGACACCATAACTGTAGCAACTTTACACGTGTCAACTCTTCATCGATGGATATCTCTACTATATTCCTTGCAAATCCAGGCGTTGGCAGCTTTATGGCGTCTTTTCAAGTAATGCCTTTCGGATTCTATTCCATTGTGTTCTATTTTTTTATGCAGAAAATAGAAGATAGCTAAAGCGTTACTTGACTATCTTAGTTCTTAGTTTTATTTATGATGATTGCTGTTTTTTTTTTTTTTTTTAACCTTTCCAAGTTCATTAAAAAATGTGTAGCATGTTCAATCTGGTGGGCAGTTGCATTTCTTAGTTTCCTTATAGCTAATAGTAATTTTGATCCATTGATTGACCAAATCTTGCTTTCTCAATACTTCAAAACTTAAATAACTTTTTTTTTTTTGAAAAACCATGGGTATCCAAACCTTCAGGTTGGCTAATACCACGGGGCTAGTCGGGCACCCCAACCCCATAGCTTGGGAGATAACAAGGGAATGAATTTGTTATGTGTGTTTCTTCAAATCTTGCCTTCATCTTGCATTCACACATTTTGTTTTCAATGTAGGCTGTAGTTTTTGTAGCATCTTTTTGACCGGGGTCTTAGAGTTAGTTCATTTATAATTCCTCAACGGTTCCTTGATTACTTTGGTGGTGCAGGGGTCGCAAGTGGAACCCTCTTCGGCAGAGATTTGACAGCTACGATTACAATGTGGAGCAGCATGTTGTTGGATCTCTTTTGTTTACCCCCTTGCTACTGCTACTGCCCACAACTTCTGTTTTCTACATTTATTTCACAATTCTTGACACGACAACTAGTTTCATTAGCATTCTCATTGAGGTTGCTATCTCGGTCATCCATGCAACTCCATACACTGAAATTTTTCTTTGGGCGGTGGCTCCTAGAATGTTCCCTTCTGGAATATGGTTTCAAATTATCTCAGGAAGTAAAAGCAATATGGTTGATTCTTCAGAGGTGCATTGTTCAACTGAAAGTTGTTCTTCATTTGCAAACAAACAACAGAGAGATGTAGTGTGGGAAGACCGTGAACAACCTGCACTTGTTTCGATTCTCTGCAGCAACTTTTCCGATATAGGTAAGACCAAAGCTGTTGCATTTGCAAGTTTTATTTCTTTGTTATTGTGTTTCTGTGGTATTGCTGGATTTTATTGACAACTTAGTGTTTTTTCTTCTCTTTCATGTTTAATGAGAATGGTCCTTTAATAATCTCTTCTTTGGCACTGTCGCCTGTAAAGCATGAAACCTTGTGTCATTGATCGTTGAGTTTGTTCTTGGCAATAGATTGTTTAAGTGCTTCTTGGTTGGTCCTGTCGTGTAATTCGCCGACTGACACATATTTCAGGAAAAATAATTTTGCCGCACTACAAAAAAGTATTTCGGGGGGTTTTTCCAGTTTCCAATGCTTCTTCAGTTCATGGGATTCTCACAGGGCAAAGGTAAGCTATTTCAGCTTAATATGTTGGATTTATACTTGTTTTTTCTTATAGGAACAAGACTTTATTTATTATAGCCATTATAATGTACAAGATTTGGCGAGAAACAATGTGTTTCCCTAACAGTGGGATTTATGCTTGTTATGTTACTATCTTTACAAATAATAAGAAGCTTATTATACCTTTTTTTTCCCTCAGAATGCCTTCTACTCTACAATCTGGCCTTCCGCCGACGATGCCTTGGATGTCCATCTCGTGTAGAGAATACTGGCGTTTATGTTTCAACGCGTTGCTTTCTTGCATGACAGATCGTGATTGTGATGGATAGTCCGGCATTGGACGTAATATTTATTTTCATTATTATAGTTCCGAGCAAGTCATTCAACATTTGACATCAATCCATATGAAGAGAAGATTCAAGAAGTTTTGTTCATCAATGGTGCTACCGTATTAGCCCCCCAAGTATATACAAGTATGCTTGTACATCAGTTTAGATTTAGTTCCACTTTTCAATTTTGCAGGCGATTAACCATTGACGGTGAGCGAAGGGTGCTGCGCTTGCGCTTCTGCTTCACCAGATTTTGGTCGGACATACCGGGAATGACTAGAAGTAACAACTGAAAAGTAATGCACTTGTCGTCAATCATAATGCTTTGTATAGTCATTATTTGCCATTTCTTGTATTGTTCTTACCTTGCATGAAGGAAAGCACTGAGAATGATCATCCTTAAGGCACTTTCCATTTTAAGGGGTCACTAAGCTGAGTTAATACTCTCATTGATTTTTTGCGGAGCATGGCACTCATAAGTAAACAACGACGACGTGGCTTTGGTTCCAAACTAATTAAGGTCGGCTACATGAATTAAATTCTTTTGTTGTGCTCGATTAAGTGAAATTGATGGGCATTGATGAAATTGCCACAGAGAGCAAGGCACTAATACAATTGTGCTACTGCATTTAAAACTGCAACACAAAATCTACCACCTTAGATATAAAAAGGATTCACGTATTGGCACTTACAAAAAAATTTATAACGCCAAAGCATACAGTTATCTACACTGCATCGTAACATTTATAAGATAATAACACAAAAAAAAAATTATATAGAACGATGAACGGGCACCCGTGGAGTCAGAAGTTGAGCAGGCAAAGCAAATGTCAAACAAAAGATTGCTATGCTGCTAATGTTAGGGAAGTTCAGGTCTCAACCATAGGTTCGGGACTGGATTGTTCATCCACAATTGCGCGGGTTCGGTTGGCTGGATGCACAGAGTTGAATAGGATGTCCTTGATAACCTGCACGAGAGAGAAGACCAGCAGAAATTAAATGGTACTACAAAGATTAGGGAAGGGCGGTTGCGGTGGTTTGGTCACCCGCAAAGACGGCTTACAAATGCCCCAACTAAAAACTTGACTCAATAAAAACTGTAAAAATTCGACGAAGTAGGGGCAAACCAAAGTTAACATGCGATGCATTAATTATGAGAGATTTGAATGGTTTGAAAAGCTCACCATCAATTGAACTTAATCGAGCACAATAGAAAAGTTTGATCCATGTAGTCGACACCAGTTAATTTGGGACTAAGGCTATGTTGATGTTGATGTTGATTGGCTTTGCGAAAATGGGCAAATAATACTAAGAAATGCTAGTTATGTTTCACCTGTGACATAAGACCGTGCACCTGCTCGACGGTGATCTTTGAGCTATCCCGAGTTATCTTTGCAAGTTGAGACTCTTCCTGCACCCGGCGTGAGGAGAAATCGAAATAAATAATGATTGTCTACTGGTTAAAGCGTCTACTAAAATGTCAACCAATTCAAGACCACTAATAACCCTAGATATGATAATCTTCTTCCCTACAAAAAGAAAAATGAGTATGTCTTGCTAATTCATCAAGACTTCAAGGTGCAGCCAGCATACCAGCACTACAAAAAAAAATTTGTAGCAATGCAAGTAATAGCTTGTAAGCTCCAACCAATTAATTGCATGTTGGGAGATGCTAGAGTAACCTACTTTGGACACCTAGTGGGCCCAAGTGGGTGTCCAGCTGTGTGATACACCTCGAGATGTGAGCTCACACTTCTCGAGGTGTATCACATGAAGGGACACCCACTTGGGCCCATTAGGTGCCCAAAGTGGGTGTGGCTGTCCAAAGCATTTTCTTGGCATGTTTGCCGTAGTTTCATCAACGTTTCTTCAAAAAAAGTGAAAATCTTCCGGTGCGAAATTGCAAGAAAGATACAAAATAACAAAAAATGGGAATTAGAAAGTCACCACAAAGAACAAAAGAATAGCACCAATAAAAGATGAAATTCAGGATGTAATTGACTCTTCCAATCTTGAGGTTGGCAAATTAAGGGAACCACAATAGGTTTTGAGGGAGTTGTGTACCAACCAATTGGGTGGCCCAATGGTTTGATATGGGGTTTGAGAGTTAGAGTTCGTGGGTTCGAGCCTCGGTGGGTGCAAATTGTTTCTTTCTTATAAAAAAAATAGGTTTAAGGGAGTTGTGACAAGTAGGTCCTACGAGGCCAAAGCAAGGAGGATGAGAATTTTCATTAGGGAAAGTAGCAAGGGGAAAGGGTAAAAAGGCGACATCAGAGAGTGAGAGAGCAATATTACTCCTATTACAGTTTTAAGCTCCCTCATTTGTTGAACAAGTAGTAGTTAGCACTTAGCATAGTTAAATTTATAGCCAATAAACTTGCCGTCTCGTTAAGAACACATTTTGACATAAAGATTAAAATTTGACAGATTCATACGTACATCTTTCTTCCTATGCAAAGGCAGAAGGAGAGATCCAAGACGTGAATGAAGTTGATTCTCAGCTTGTTCCAGCTTTTCCGCTGCATAAGGATATGACAACACATTCAGTCTTCAACAAATACAGGGTACCAACACTCCTATTATGAAAATAACCCAATTAACAAGATTCCATTATTTTTTTGATAGGAACAAGATTCCTTTAAACTAGATGACAAAATAACAAAACGACCGTTGAATGATATGAGGTGTTTTGGTGAACAACGAGGAAGCAATTAACTAATATCCTACATAAGGTTGTAAGCACTCACCAAGATCTGAAATCTGCCCAGCAACATAATCTCTATTTCCTAATAACGGAGATGAAGATAGCGTATTCACCCAATACTTATTCCATAGTAGATCCAAGAGGTGGGAATCAAGAGAAGACTTGAAATAAGTAATGTCCAAGGCATAATACTGCATCGACAAAATGCATTTTGTAAGTTATTTATTTGTAATTGACTTAAGAAGTAAGTGCATCAGTCACTAGTAGCAAACATATACTAAAAAATACAATTGGAAGAAAACAGCTAAACATAGAGATAAACCTGCTTGCAGTGCACACCAAAGTCCTCAATTTTATTAAGAGGGATAGTCTGATACTCTGAAACAGGCTCATCTGGGGGCTTGTACCCATCAGGGTAAGTTCTGAAAGCCCCAATCTCAACCTTCCCAGCAGACACAGTCCTCGTCGGATCAATGACAACAGCCAAAAACGGCTCTTGGAATTGCTGGTTGAGCATCTGCGTAGAAACATCAATTCCAGAAAGCCAGCACCCATAACCAGGATGCGAATGGTACCAACCCACCACATTTTCCAACCGCCCCGCCTACATCAAAAACGCCAATTGAACACATTAAACTTTACCTTTTGCCCAAAACATCACACAAGTGAAAAAAAAATAAAAAATAAAAAAATCAACATTACTTCAAACACCTAACACATACATGCAACAACACAACAGCACCACCAAAGCCTCAATCCCATATAAGTTGGGGTCGGCAACATGGACCAATCTCTTCCATTGCGTTCGATTTAGCACACTTAATGGTGTGCTTTCCAAATCCTTCAAAACTTTCCCAAATAATGCGTCCCAACTAAACTTAGGTCTACCCTACATCAACGAATTTCTTCAGTTTCTATCAAGTCGAGTTTCCTACCTTAGGTCTACCGTCTACCCCAACGCATACACACACACTAAAAAAAAAAATTAAAAGAAACAAAAAAATTGAGCACAAATCATAGATTTCATCCACTCAAATGCACCACAATTCTCGCAAGAACCTCCTACCATGAAAGCACCTAACTTGATCACTACCCTTTAAACTCCCTACATAAACGAAACCAAAAAAAAGGGTTTTTTCCAATTCACATCACAATCCACACACTCCTCACCATCATCATCAACAACAACAACAACAACAACAAATACATAGTAATGTACATTACCATCAACAAAACAACTAATTCAACTACGCCCTTTTAAACTACGAACACTCGGACGAGACAACAACATGAATCAATACCAACATGGAATCAAAAAAGGATTTTTTTTTTTTTTTTTCAATTCACAACACAATCCACACACTCATCATCAATTCATCAACAACAACTAATCCAAAAAAGTAATCAAAATCAACCCAAATTGAAGCAAACCCAAAAAAGCAATAGTATACCTGCTTGTTGGTCTGGGAGTAATCCACCATATACTCATATGCATCCGCCTGGGCATTAACCCTAGTCTCGGTCCCCTCGACGGGCAGCGCGAAGGCGTCCATAACGATAATGGCGTCGCCGTCGGTCTTCCCCTGCATCAAGCCCATGACTTCAATGGTCCCGCCGGAGCGCGCGTGGACGACCATCTTCAAGAGAGCGAGTGCGGAGACCTTGACACGCTTGAAGAAGTGTGGGTCGTTCTGCCATGGCTTGTCCTGCTGGAACTTCGCCTGCGCCGCCTCGTCGTAGAAGTAGATGGCGTCGTTGGAGGCCGAGGAAGTCGGGGGCGAGTCCATGGAGACTATGTTGTTCTCCAGCTCCCACGTCTGCTGCGCCATCGCTGCCGAGGTTGATAGAGACGACTCCATTGTTGGTGTTCGCGGTCGAAACCCTAACCCTAATTTTGGGAAATTTGGGGGTTTTGGAACAATTTTTTGGTTTTTTTCGCCTATTTACATAGAAATTGAATTATGGAACCTGATAGCGCCCGAGCAAAATTATAGGTGCGATTTGCGTAAGACACTATTGGGAAAACAAAAAAAAAAAGAAATATTAAATAAATAGACATAGATAAATTTATG
The DNA here is from genome assembly GCA_039657325.1 of Stephania cephalantha. NCBI lineage: Eukaryota > Viridiplantae > Streptophyta > Magnoliopsida > Ranunculales > Menispermaceae > Stephania > Stephania cephalantha. The sequence goes on along the minus strand of CM077576.1, from coordinate 1,716,624 downwards.
TTTTAGTATTGGTTTGGTTTAATGAATAAAAAGAAATAAATAATTCTTTTTGTACTAAAAAAATATTATTTTTTAATTTTAATTTTAAATTTTTTTAGAAGTTTTTTATTTTTAGGGTTTATTCAAATGAAAATGGTTGGATAATCCAGTATGAGCACTGACTCACTTGTTTGTCATACGATCCAACTCGAGATGTGTGAGCGCCTCAAAGTGTATTGCATGATGACCGAGTGTTTTAGTGTCCAAACTCGATGCAGTTTAGCAAGTCGTAGAGAAATGGGTCAAATGAAGGTTGTAATGATTTGAACTCATTGAAAGGGCTGCAAATACATTAGTGAACAAAAGGGCCTAAATCAATATTCCATGTGGGGAAGTCGCAATTCCTTGAACTCTTCTTCCACCTTCAATGCTTCATTCACTAGGTGGTCGACGCATGCATTATTGTCTCGAAACGTGTGACGAATGGATATGTCCCAATCAAGGGATATGAGGTACTTGATGTATATGATCAATTGATCAACTCGCAACGTCCCCATACTCTTGCTCCATTAAATGGACTGCAAACGCACCAATTAAAAAACTCGACACAATAAAAATTAAAAAAAATTGACAATAAAAATATAACCCGAAATAACTCAAGATTTATTTATTGATTAAGAAAGATGATTTGCCAACGCATTCCACCAAACAAAGTAAAAGAGTTTGATCTATGTAGCACCCTAAGAATATAGTACAAAAATTTTGTTGTTGTTGATGTTGTTGTTTTAAATTCATTTAGTTATTTTCTTGTCCTCGTGCCTTGCAGTGAATCTGATCTGATTAGTACATTTAGTCTGACATAGAGAGAGTGCACTGACTGAATACTTCACTAAACCACTGTACCTCATACCTTAAAGGAGTACACTTGCCAAAAAAGGCAAGGTTCAGAGAAGTCGTGACTCGTGAGCTGCACTGAAGTCAAAAAAAGGAGTATATCATGAAAGATGATGTTATTCATACAAAAAAGAGAATCCAAACATGTGCAATTAAGAAACTATCTGAAAACAGCATACCTTCTTCTTCACAGATTTAAATATGGGACGCCCAATGTCGATATCGTCGTGTTAAATGCAGCCAGCTACAAAGTTACTACTGATCTTACGATCAGAGAGGATCCTAAACAAATGGCAGAGGTTGATTAATTCAACAACATAAATAAGAAAACCTACAGTGGACGCAGCCGATGTCGGTCACAATAAGTTATACAAATCTGATACCACATCTACAAAAAGCTTTCCCTACAGCTAGTGTACATGAAAATGGTACAGCATTGCAACGACAATCCGAACGGTGTCAGTTCCCTCTACTACCGCGGATCCTCCGACTATATTTGCTCACTCTGTTGTCCTGCTGCTTCGGAACCCCTCTCTTTACCTTGGCGCGATTCGGAACTGGTCTGCTCTCTATTTTGCGATTGTCTTTGGCGTGCCTCTGCCTGCTAGAATCATGGGATCCACTAGCAAGACTGTCGGTATCATCAATCACAGGGACGTCGACTGACGTTTCACTTAAGAGTTCACATGTCTCTTCGATTGGAATGATCTTTGATAATTTGTCGTCGTGTATGCTGTGGGAATTAGAATCACCCACATTGTTGTTTGACTCGTTTCTCAAGCCCGATTCCCCATTTGATCCTGCAGGCAAACTGAGCAAAAGAAAAGAACGGCTTAGACACTCGCAAAGCGTATTAATTATAGAACTACAACGAATAGAAAGCCGAATTTTAAATGTAACCTTGATGTTGGTAAAGGAAAACCATTGGTAAGAACTTTGTCTCTTGATCTAGTTACTACAACGTGGTTTGAAGAACTACCACCGGGCGATCTCGGACCTGCAATACCGAATTTGACTGAACCGTTAGTTCTCTACCTACAGCAGTGTACAGTGTAAATATTTTAAAGTAGAGAACAGGAGTGATCATTAACATTACTTACACTACATGTACTTTTGAATAATATCATTGTATCCTTTACTACCTACTTCAATTTCACATCCAATTTCAATATGAGTTTATGTTCATAATCATTTAAATCCTTCATGATTGATCAACTTCATGTTATCTTAGGTCTACCCATCGAATTCCTTCAATTTCTATCAGGTCGGGTTTTTTAAAGGAGGCATATTGTAGGCCATCTTTGAATGTATTCAAACCACTATAACCGCCCTTCCCTAACTTATGTACCCATCGGTGCTGCCATGCTACTCCCTACTTTCTTTTGAAACACTTATGTATTTTTAATCTATCTTTACGAATTTTAAGGCAAATTTACCTAACCATCCTTATCTCTGCTACACACATTTCATTTAAGTGTTGTTAAGTGTTGTGCCTTATTCTAACTTGAATCTCAGTATTCCACATCTAGATCCTGAACATCATTTAACAACCATTCCTCCATGCAAAACCTATGATGGCTTAGTTAAAAGTGAAGAAGAAAGCTAATAAATTAGATGTATAATCAGCCAATAAATCATGGATGGGATTCCAGAAAATTGGGAAAAGTTGAGACTGATTCAAATTTACACCATCAAGTTTTTCATTGAAAAACTCATTCATCATGGCTGGAAGATGGAATGCGAAGAAAATTAAGGAAATGGACAAATTATGTCTCAGCAGTGCAGATCAATTTTTAAAAAACTTCGCACAGAGCTGCAGATATTTAGCATGCTATATTATCAAAATATTATTAAAGTTATGGTAAAATCATGGCTGAAAGATGGAATGTGAAGAAAATTAAGGAAATGAACAAATTATGTCTAATCTTTGCTGCCGCATTCTGGTTGGATTTAAAATATAGTGCTTACCATTTATAGAACCTGTTTCTTTCACGCCCAATGACTCAGACTGGAAAGTGTCTTTAACTTGCATCGTTTCTACCAACTGAGGGTTTTCTTCACCTCCAGGTAAAATATTTGCATCACTGCCCAAGCAAGAAGTTGATTAAAATCATCAAGAATGTCATAGAAGACCAAAGGGTAGGCATTAAGTCATGAACTTTGCAGAATAAACATACAAAGCCATGACACAACTTTTAGCTGCAATAAACAGCACAAAGAAGATCTCGTGTGGAAAAGAAACACATAATGGGAAAGTCCACACTCACTTGACAGAAAAAGGAAAAGACATGCATGCTCAGGAGTAGATATTAACCACGGCTATTTCTACCAGCAGTTAGAAATAACTGACCTGTGTAACGCAGGAGCAAGGTTTTCCATTGACTTAAATTGTACTTCAGAACTAACAACCTCCGTTAGCTGGTCAGGGGGACCTACAAAAGAGTATCCGTTGGTCATGATTGAACCAAAATTACTCATTTTTTAAAACAAAAACTGCAAGTATAAATTGATAAATTGGTTGAGAATTTCATAAACGCTCAAAAGAAAGTCGAGAAAACAAAGTTTAGTTTGGGTTTTTAGTGTTTGATTCATTTGGTTGAATGAAATTGCCCGATGGGCTGAAAAGCAATAAAATTGTACATGAATTCAATCGGACTGTAGAAACTAAAATATCAGCAAGTAATGCAAGTAAAACAACAAGCTGAAAAACTTTTAAGTTTTCAACTACAGAACTCCCTTTTACTACTTTCAATATACTTCCCTCCCTTTATTTAGGGGAGAGTGGGGGAATGATTATTCAAATTCAACCTAATATTTTTCCTGTTACTTTAGAAACGATGATGACAAAACCTGAGAACCTGGATTTTTTTTTTTCTAGCAACATACCATCAGGTTGCCCAACAACACTATCAGGAACAGTAGGTTCATTACCAACAGAAGCAGTGACTTCTTCCTCTCCTGCTCGTCGTTCGCCCCCAATGTCCTTCATGCAAATGTCAAGTAATTTCGTTAGCTGAAGGATTTGATAGCTGAGTACAAATAAAAAAAGGCCTCATGGACCACCATAATCTTAGCAATAATACCAGGCAATCCCACATTACCTGTGTTTTATCAGAAATAACTACAGATTGACCAGAGGGCAACGCTCCATTTGCATCCATACGATCTATATCATCAATTATAATGCCCACTTCCACCTCTCCTTTCTCATGCATCAATGAGGCTGGGCTAATTCTACGCTCCAACTCCAAAACTGACGATTCGATCGGGATGCTTTCTCCTTGCTTAAATCGCACTCTTCTGGCTCCATCTAGAGCGTCCCAAGAATCCATAAGAGATTTCCTTTTCAAGAACTGCAAGGGAGTTCTACAAAATTAATCTTGTCTTTGAAACACATTATGAGTCAGAAAAGTTGTTAACCAATAAGCTAATCCATTCAAACACATAAGCCGTGCAACTTTTTTTCTCCAAATGCTCACACTTAAGGTTCTGGAAAAATGAATCAGATCTCATGGTAAAAGTTGAGATTTTCTTTATTGGTCCACTTTCATAGTCCCTCATTTAAGTTAGATTAAGACACAGAATACCTGATTGGCCAAGATTGAAAACCAAAGGCAAACTGGCAATAAAAAATCAGTTGAATTACTCACTCACAGAACCCAGTAACACAAAACCGTCAAAAATAAAATTGTTTCTCAGGAAACATTGCCCTCGGAAAATTTCTGATGAAAATTAAGTAGCAAGAAAGGCTCCAATCACTGAAAAGAACCAAAAAGAAAAAGAACTCCTGAATGAAACCTGTGAAGAAAATGAATGACCACCAAGTGAATGTGGACTCCCCGCCCAAATTGCTGAAGGAGATTTAAGTCCAATACTGTTCAAAGATGGTGATCCCCATGGAGGACGGGTCCGCATGTACGATTTTGCCACAAGCACAGGTGAACCGATTTCTGCTTCAGCGACCTGCATAATAAATTCAGAATTTAGAAATAGATTTTTAAAAGAAAAAATTTAAGGCATATAAACAAGATGACATATACTCAAGCAAAAATAAGGGAGGTATTTGCCCAAGTCACTCACAATACATGAACAAACGAAACATTGTCAGGTGATACTGTCAAATTATGACTTGCAACAGGTATCCAGACACTTAATCTTTATCTTGCGACAAAGATAAAATAGCGCATTGTCATTGGATGGCCAACAATACTCTAGTTTTGCATTAACTGACTTCAAGCATGAACAAACAAATGATGAGACAGTTAGAAAAGCAATCATCACTTACATTAGGAAGAACGCAAGGATTTGAAGCATCCCCATCCAACTTGGTACGTGACTCGGACTTCTTTTCTTCAAACCATTTCTTTGCTTCCATTACAGCAGTATTGTGAAAATCAGGACTATGAACTCCAAGATCAATAGATCTGGGAGAAAGAGGATCAAACTCATTGGCCAAAATGAACGCATCGGTGAAACTCTTCCCAGCAAACCTGATTGGAACGCTCTTGGAACCTCATAATTACTACCAATTGTTCGATCATAAAAATCATTTCGCACCACATCCTTCCCTTTTGTGCATCAGTATATTCAACAACCCGTGATTGAATTATCTTTGTCAATCTATCGCATTCATCCCTGATAAAGTAATAACAGAAGTATGACTCAGACATCGTAATCTAGAACATCGGCAGGTTAAAAAAATGCAAAGAATTTCGACAGAATTTTCCTTTGGTATTTGTATGAAGTAGTAACTTCATAAACTAATATGTTAAGTGTTTGGGATTGAGGCTTTGTAGCTGTTTTATTTGTATGAAGTAGCAAGTGGAGGTACTACAATGTAAAGTGTTATGTTTATACTTCTTTCATCTTTCATACCAACTCAAGAACCATTTAGAGAATTGACAAGCAAAAACAAGGCGATTAATCATTTATTTCATAAAACAATTATCGAGCATGCATGTGTCACAAGGAAACAAGTTACAGCCTTGGAGTGGAGCAATAAAATAAATTCAACAAAAGAAAGCCTCAATCCCTATTTAGTAGCAGCAATACATATCAACTATCGTCAACTTACCTTGTAAAGGTTTCCTGCGTAATCAATTGTTCAATTGCAATCTTGGTTTCGCTCTTTTCTGTTGTTTGTTGGATTTCATTCTCAGAGCATTTATTTTCTGCTAATGCTGTGTCAATCTGCCAATACTATAACACAATTAGCGATCCGAATATTTAAGCCATTATACAATTAAATTTTCCATTGCTTGGCTAAAAGCTATTTTGAGAAAATTGAGATGACATAAGAACTAACTTCTTTGCAGCAATATTATTCATAGCAGAAAAGGATTTATGAATACAGATCTCATTAACTATATTTTCATTGGTTGCACTTTTCAGTTAAGAACCTTTTTTAATTTTTAAAGGGAATGATATCAAGGGTCTATGGGACCCACATGATTACCCATCTAATCCCGGGATTGAAAAGTGTATTTACTTTGGCAAGGGCAGGATCTGAACATTTACTGAGTGGTTCCCAGAAGTGACCCGCAGTTACCACTTGACCAATGCCTTGTTGGCTAGAACTCATATTCCTCAGCGTCTCCTCGGCCATGCCCAAGTGACCGAGAGTAATAGTTAAGGACGTCCTAAAGGCTCCTAAAATATAGCACCGCACTAACTAAATCTTTGGCCACTTCCCTAGATGTTACGCATGTTCTAATGTGCATATAAAGATACATATTAAGAATCATCATTATGCGTCAATGTTGCCCAAACTCTTTACTCGAACCAAAATCTGACTTTAGACACTTGGTAGAGGTCTGACTCTCCAAAATCATAAATCTAAACTGCAAGACCACTTTGAGATCTATTTGCATATCTTTTCTGTCACCAGTCTTTGTGCACCAATACTCTGTTAGATAAGTATAAGTAGTTGTACCCAAAAAAAAAATCGTCAAAAATATTTTTCCCGAAAACTGAAATGTGCATACAAAAAATGAATAGTGATAAATTAATGTTTACTTCCTTTATAGCCACATAAATTTTCACAATGCAACTTTCTCTTTTAAAAACATAACTTCCCAACATCTGTAAGAAAATATACCTAAAAACACTTTTTTCTTGTACTGAATGTGTTTATACCCACTATTGCCACTCACATCCTAACAAGATTTTCCTCCAGGAAATCAACCACCCATCATTTGTAAAATCTCATTCCTCCGAAGCTGTTAAAGTAAAGTGCTTAGATACTTTCATGGCACGTTCCAATTATATACTCTATAAGGAAGAAGAATGGAATAAGACAAAGACAGGGGAAACATATTTAGATAAAACAAGCGAAGTACAAACCATGTCTGGACCAAAACCGTGTTAATCATATCCGAATTTCCAAATAGGCAAAAAAGTGGTAAGAAAAGCTACCTGGTTTAAATTATCGTCCCTTTCTTCAGAAATTTCTTCGCTTCCATTTTCTGTACAAGAGATCAAAATATCTCGGTGAGATGATTTTACAAAAGTTTCTTATTAAATGCACCTTTCATTTTTCACATGATATGTTTGCTCCATATAGATATTGCAATGACCAATTCAACAAGAACATAAATAGAGCTACTTTTAGAGTGAATACCTTTATATATGAGCAAGAAAGAAGGAAAGAAGATGGAAATTTGACATTGTAAGCTTTCTTTTTGTTTCAACATACAAGCAAGCACCCTATACACTTATTATGCATCCAAGTATTATGGGAGTGAAAACTGAATCTTAGAATTGATCCCTTAACTAACAAATTAACAATGCAACCAAATATTATCAACGCTTTTATACTTTCCCATTCAAAATTCTGCTTATTTTTTTGGGGGGTGGATAAATTCTGCTTTTCAGATTAGACAAAGAGAAATTGAAGTGTCAAAACTCCCAAACAGTCTGTCATTGAAATAGGGTTGATGGAGATACTGCATATATAACTCTGGGTGTCAGTGTCACCGATTAAAAAAGTGCACATACATACAGAATCCATGAAGTCACGAACATGGGAATTCGCATAACCGAATGAATTATTACTTTCTCGTCCTCAATTTTGCTTTCCAAATTAGAGAAAGCGCCAAGAGGGAATAAAGAGCTACACTCGGAAACAGAAGGTAGTTGAAATTGGTGATCAACACTAAAGATACACATAAACTGAAGTTGATTGTGATGCCACATATTTGATCCACCAACTTCAAAAACTATGAACATGGGAGTTCCCGAAATTAAACGAATTACTACTTCTACTCACAAAACCCCTTCTAGAGATTGCAAAATTGCTCCTTTAACCACTCACTAGTCACTACCCATGAATTCTCACATCCACCTCTCCACAGAACCTCAAAAAAACCCCAACTTTATCCAAAACCCTAACCACCAAACCTCAAAACACAAAAGAAAATCAAGATTCCAACAAACAAAGCACACCGAAAGTTCAGACCTATAGAATTATTAGGGTTTCACTCACTCTCAACGAACCGAACACCACGAATCACGCAAATCACAACCAATTGGTTCAATTATCCACACAAAGAAAACCTAATCACAACCAAACAAACGAAACCCTAAAGAAATTACCAGAACTCGACCCAGTACTACTCTCGTCCTCCGAGGACGACGACGAACCAGAGCTGTCCGACCTAAACAGACTCGAAATCAACCTCCCGGCACCGCTCGCGATGGTCCGCGTCGCCGGCCCCACGAATCCGAGCAGCCACCTAGGGTTTTCCGGCGGCGGCGGAGGCCGCGCGTACGGCGACGGCGCCTCCCGTACTCGCGTCCCTCGCGTGATCTTGCCTCCCGATCCTTCCCCACCCGACCTTCGTGCCCTAAAAATGGCGTCCATCGCCAGAACTCGAACTAATTCGCAGAGATCGGAAATGCTTTGATTCGAATTTTGCGATTTCGACGCGATTTCGTTCGATCGATTGAGAGAGGTTTTGTGTTTGGATGACAAAATTGTGCAACGTACTTTTTTACACGGTTGAGGAACTTCTTTGGATGTGCCTCGTTATTTGCAAACACTGCTATCGATGCTTGCATCGAGAGCAGAAAAGCAACTACGTATGAAATGTGTAGAAGAGTTTGTCGTGCTGGTACTTTGCTTTTTGTTTTTGTTCTGGGAGGATAACTGGAAGTACCGGAATTTGATTAACCGCATTGGATAAGATATTACTGTGACATGTGTTTTGAGAGTGTTGATTTGGTCCGTTGGATGGGTGTTATGATGTGGATTCGAGTGTGATCTGACGGAGATGAAGAGATGCGTGTGTGATGGGTGGATGGGAGTGGCTTTTGATGGGGCTCCCATCATGTTGTTGGAAGTTGTTGTGGCGGCTCTTGTAACACAAAAGAATGTGACGCTGGTCGCGCCATGTCCAAAAAGTAAAGAAGTCTCGCTCATGGCTTCGGCCTTGACCCACTCAATAATGCGAAGTGAACTCGATTTAATTGGTGATGGAGTGGATCCAAGCCGATACCTCGTATAAAAAGGTGTCGATCATGTGTCCGACACCTCTTCAGAGATGCCTCGCTACCAGGTATCGACACCCGTGCAACAAGAACTTAATAAAAAAAAATTTAAAACTCCTAAAAAATACATGATAATATTTAAAAATAAAGTGAGTTTTGCTCTTAATTTGCTTTGATATTTTCGATTCCATTCGAGACGATTTTTATATCCAAAATGCAAAATATAACATCCAAATCAAAGCCCCCGAACTCAACGACAAAACCATAAACAATACCGACTCAAGTAAAAATAAAAATCAATAAACCTCGAAATCGACACTAATTGTAATGATGATGAATGCACTGCTATGGGTCGAATCAGCGTGGTTTTGCTCTATTACTGGATTCTGGGTTGTGGTGAGAATGCGATTTGAGAAATGAGTGACTGGGTATGCAGCACAAGGTGAGTGGGTATTTAGCGAGTAAAAACTCTTTTATATGGAGTAGGTAGTTAGAAGTTATGTAACGACCCAAAATCTCTAATCGTGTTTATCGCTTCTTTAAACAAACTCCACGAACCCGCACCGCTGGGACCCACACCGTGATATGTCCGTTTACCGAGGCAGGTGGCCGAGGTACATTTTATATTTGTTACATGTATGCCTAACAGACAGATATGTGTAGACTATTAAGTTACTTTTATACGGCTGTGTAGGTATCAAGATCGAGATGGATGTACTTTCTCAGGCCTGCGTGTCGACGTGGAGACCGATGGTGTAGCTGGTACATATATCGGGGGTAAGTTTAATTTATTTGAATACAATGTGAATTTATGATGTTAATAAGTGGCTTTAATGTGGCACACATTTAGCTAAGTATTAAATGACCTATAGTTAGTGAAATAAAACCAAATGCACTAGATATGCATCGAGACACGCAGTAACCCATCACGAGGCAAGGTATCCAAATGTGAGTCACTCAAAATGACTTCTATGATGGACAAGCTGGGACAGGATCCAGCGAGATGAGCCTCGAGACACGCAGAAAATGCACAACCATATATGGCTATGGTTTAAACTTAGCACTACATAAACTTTAGTCAACAATCTCATCTTCTTATCCTCAAATCTAGGAGAAGAGAGAAGAGAATCATCCGTGGAGGAAAGGAGGAGTAAGGAGAGAACCTGTGCAGAAGATTGAAGTGAGTTCTGTGGTGTTGTGAATTTGATGTGCACACATGGTTGAGTGTCATGGAGTAGAGGTGATTTGCACGACCGCCAACGCAGTCAAGTCTGAGGAAAGAGACAACTCGGAAAGAGTCGTCTCCCTCTCAAACGAGCCTGGGTTGATCTCCGACCCTCAAATGTCGCGAAGAAAAAATTGTTCTCAACGAACCAGTGAGTCCCTAGGTCATCATTAAGTGGGGCACACGCACGGCCGCGCGTAGGCACCCCTTCCCTTATCGTGGTCAAGCCAGTGACCTGAGTGCTGGTGCTCAAACCCGACGGGCGAGCTGTGCCCAAATGGCTTCCGGCCAAGGTCGAGTTAACTCCAACCCAAATAAAATAAAATAAAATAAAAATAGAAAAAATGAGAAAAAATGGAAAAAAATTCCGTTAAAATTACCCGTTGAAAAAGTATATTTACAAAATAAATAGAAAGTAATGAATTTCTACAGGAAAACAAATATTTGAATTTCTAGACGAGCCTTTTCGAGTGGTTTTACCTCGAAAACAAATGGGTGGATTGGCCTAAAATTTAAAAATTGGTCTCGAATTCGATTTGGCCTAAATTGATACATTATTGAATGTTAGTGGAACTAAGGGAGAACTCTCAAAGCGCTTAGCACGATTTCTAATTGTCTAGGGATCGTAATAGACTAGGACAAGTCGTACATGAATTGTAAGTACAATCTGACAGAATTTATATTTCATTTCATTCACCTTTATTCCATTTATTGGCCTATTGGTAGACTTTGTTATTTGAAATCTCACATCATGTTGTTATTGTATCTATTCATGAGTGAATATTGTGACACTGATGCATCAGTGAATTGTTTCATTGACTCTGATTCCTACACTCGATGTTATTTTTGAAAATAATGGATGAAAAACATGTTAATTGAATAATTTGATTTACTTGGACTTATATTTGATTTTCGGGCTTTCAAGCTCTTAACTTGTTTTGGATTCCTAGAACATTGACATTATTTGTTTTGAAATTAAAAGTAGGATTATCTAAAGTGTCCATCGCACGATAGATATGCGCTGCTCATTTTGGACATGAGTATACTGGTTCCCCAAGATCATCACACTACACTTGCGCTGCAGACACTTGTAGTTATAAATTTTGAGACTCCTGGATGGTCTAAGCATGAGATGATGTTGTATAAGCGTAGATACATTTCGCTTATTTCACATGTAGATATATTTAGTCGCAACTCCATATAGTAAATGGGAAAGGTTAGTGTGATAGTTCTCACCGTTGATACGACCTGGATATGATCATCTCGATTCATGAATAGCCTCATGTCTCTTCTACATCTTTAACTCAGTGGTATTTATTTGCAATACTTGTTTCAAGAATTTAGTTCGATACTTTATGCTTTTAAATATTATCTGCTTATTTTGGAAATGTGGCATAACATGCTCCAGCTTATTACTAAATATTACTATACTTCACCGTCTAGTTTCATAGATTTGTTGGTAGGTCCTGCTTGAAAGACAGCAGACTGGGGAAGGAAAAATCTAACTTCCTCTCGAAAGCAGCCTCTAAGTGACTGCCTCACTCATTTTGTATGTCTCGATTTTTTGTTGTATTTTTATTGTTTATGTCATTTTGGGTTGTACATCAGGTTTTGAAGAGTGAATAATGTCATATATATACGTACGTGATGTCGTAGTTTTCCTCGGTTTTCCACACTTAAGAATTTTGAATCATAATAGCTTCCGATGATCTTTAAACTACATGAAATTGATGATGGAATTTAAATTAACTTTAAACTACATGAAAATGATAATGTAGATCAATACATGGATTCTAAGGAATATAGGGACGTAAAGACCACTAATATATAATTAAGTCTTATATAATTTGAATTAAGACTGATTGTTTGATTTACGGGATTGCGGGTCCATGAGCAAGGCTCTATTAGGCTGAAAAAAAAAAAAAAACGAGGATAAAAAGAGCAAGAAACGTATAGACCCGACACATAGCTCCTGGGCCTAATAATATAGTACAATGCCATCATAGATTTTGGTAGAATAATTTAGATCTATATGTTAAATTGAGATAGTTATGCAGGATAATAGTGCTCGTTACGCTCAATTAGATTTTATAGATTATAGATCTATCTACGACTTGTTAATCTGGTTAGAACTATATATCAAGCGTCAATATATAAATTTATAGTTACTCATTATGAATCAACAAAAAGAAATTGACAAAAAAAGAAAAGAAAAAAGAGACGCTATAAAGGTGCTTCAACTGTGCACGGGCAACCCAGTGTACAAATTTTAGTGAATAACATTAGTCATTTTCAAAGAAGGTTTTAAAAAAATTAAATCACTGAGTTGCTCTTATGCACAGCTGAGGTATCTTTAAGACGCACTCAAAATTTAATAAAATACACAATTGTGTCGATAGAACATATCTAACTTTTAAGACATCTCTGGGATGCATTGATCGAGAGGAATTTAAATATTTTGAAAATACTTCATCTAATGCATAAATTGATCAAAACAGAAAAGAATAATCGAGCAAAACTAGCCAAAGGCGGCTTTGCGATTGCCGCATAAAGATATTTATATGATGTCGTTATTTACAACCTTATCAAAACTTTTTCACTTTCCTACCTCAACAAAGATTTTGTAAAGTATCGATCTCCGTTCTATCCATCCTAAAGAAAATTGCAAAAGTGACTCAATTTTAGCGCCGCTGATTCAATCGGATGCCATAGATTTTCGTTTCACATCTCGCACATGTATGCTATACGTCATCCGATTTTCTCCAACACAGATCCTCTCGTACATCTTACTATTTATGTAGAAGTAAAGGGTCATATGGCGGCAATCGCAATCATTTCATAATTAAATGCACCCTGCTTAATGTGGGCACAAATAAATTATTTGTTCTAAATTCGTAATTAGACCCTAAATATCGAACTACCCTTTCTGGAAATCCATCCGCACTCCATCACCCTCGTGCAAACCTTCAAGCACCCCACCATCTCACCACCACTTCTTCACCGACCTCCTTGTGAAAGAACTCACGAGCGAACCGACCGGTCATAGGAATCCTGGAATTCATGTTCTCCGCCCCACAGAAGTGTGTTTCTCCTTCGTTGTTCAAGAATGAATAACATTTTGTAGGGTTCGATACGTGAGGCGATATCGACGTTCAATTAGGGCTCGGTTGAATATCCGTCGAATTGGTTACATTTCGTAGAGTAGTTGTATCAAACAGAAGGCGGTTTGTATAATGGTATAAAAATTGTATCGCGGTTCTCTACCACATGTGCCGTAGATTCATAGTTAACTGCCTTCGCCGAAGCATAACCGAGTATAAATATTTTCCTGATCGAGCATTCAGCACGTTAGGACGCCGCCTCTTTGGTCGTTGGACGCGGCTTAATATCTTCCTCTGCGCATTTGCTGTGCAACGCCAATACATCGCTCGCCATGTGTCGTGATGAATTATTGATAACTATTAAGTTGAGATTGATTGAATTCCAGACTAATGAATGCACTGGCTAGCTAAATACCTTGGAACTTTAGTAAAATCTTTTCGGCCACTTAAAGGCCTATAGTTCACGGTATTCTGCGATTACGCATATTGATAATATTTCGAATATCTCGGGCCATACTTGGCGAGAGCTACAATGAAGAGATAGGTAATGTATGTCGGTGGTGTACAGCAGACCATTTTTTCTACTCTCGGCTATAGACTGTTGAGATAGGGTTAGAGGTTTATCTTCACACACTGTGAGACATTTCGATATATTTCGCCCTGCGAGTCGAAACAATCGCGCATATTGATTGGCGGTAGAATCTTCGGATAACCTCATTAAAAACATTAATAAATTCGCAAAATTACCTCGAAGTTCAACCTCCCTTTTGCAGTAACGAGTGAACATAATCCTCCATGATATAGTGGAAACAAGTTCTTATTTGGAGGAAATTATTTAAACCTACGCTGACAAACAAATCATCATTGCCACGGCTACCCAACGAAACGGTAATAAAGAAACCACCATATATGGTTGTCAAAACATTGTTATATCAGCTTTGTTTATGATACTAATCGCAGACGAGAACGCTGCATAAACAATGTGGCTTTCTTTTTCATATTCAGTTTCATAGGTGCCCTTTTTCTTTGTCAAAATGATTTGTAATGAATCATCATATATATATGGCAAAATGGTCTTTTCCAGCTTCTTACTAATTTTTACAACATACTTTGGGTGCTCTCATTAAATTGGTAAGGTGCCCTTGATGCGTCAAGTAGTCGATTATATCGCTTCATTTCCCCCCCGTCACGGTGCCTTTCAATGCCCGCAAGCGTGCTCACTTGCATCATCTGATAAAAGTCGGTCAATAGCGTCGCGAAAGTGGTCGCTATGAACTCGTGTGGCTAAATCGCGAAACCTCACGCACACCACTCGTTCGACCTTCGCAATCTCATCGTTTCCGCGAAATCTCGATCGAATTCCTTCGCATTTCGACGATATCATGACACCAGGGCTCTGATTGGCGGCGATGGGGTAAGAGATTTGAAGTCAAAAAGCGGCGTTGATGGAGTGTAGTAGCGATGCGGAGGCGGTGAGTGAGAGGAGGAGGAGGAGGAAGAGGGTTTTCAAGAGCGCCGATGGCGGTAGCGTTCTCGTGCTCGATCAGAGTCTGCTTCAGAGCGCGGCAAGTGGCACAGTGGTGATTTTAATGCTGTTGGTTTCCTGATCACCCGATCATATACGTGAATGATTGGCCTCGAGCTCAGACTGGCTACCGTGGAGCAGAGGATGTGCTCGTGGCGGAACTGGTATGTGTTCAAGTATTTAGGGTATTGTGAAGACTGGCTGTTGGAAAGTTTTGATTTTTTTTTTGTTGTGATTTCGGGTGGTTCTGGATTTGAGGGCTCGTGTTTTTGTTTGAATCTCGCTGTTTTGGTTGAGGGCTATTGTTGTTGATGCAGAACGAATTGAGGCCTGGTGCTTAAAAGTTGGTCGACTTTGTTCGGATTGGACTCAAATTTTCTTGTTAATTTGAATTCGTGTGTGTAGACCTAGGAATTTAGCTATAGTTATGTTGCAGTATAGATGGGTGGTGGTGATGGTACAGGTTCATCTGAATCATGCGAATTCGATGGTTTGTAGTGTGCAAAGAGCAAACCATCGAATGTTTGCGGAAAGGCGTGGGTTTTGTGGTGGAAGGGCAGGTCTTCTTTTGTCAAAAGTTGAGATGTGCTTAGTTGTACGAGAGGGCTTTCATTTCAACCCTCCTGTTTGGCATTCCCTAGATGGTTGTAACCTTATTCCTTTTCGATTTTGTGAATACATAGTAGGTTGTAAAGTGAGATAGTAATCTTTTCTGTACCAAATGAGCAAAAAGGTGGATGATTTGCAATTCGTGCTCCTTTGATTGGGGAAATTAACTGTGGTTGGTAGTATATCAGCTATCAACTCAGTTTATTTTTTCCGAGGAACCAAATATCTTCCAGTTTGTTATACATAGAAAAAAGAGGTAGTTTACGTGAAAGTATGTAGTGAACTTTTCTCTTTACAACCTTTGGGATCCATTTATGTTCACATTTGGTGTATAATGATGTTGAAGAGAAGAGAATGAAGAAATCCTTTATTCTTTTAGGCAACGAGAGGTTGTATTGGTCGCTTAGAATCGCTATCATATTTTCTTAAGGGGCACAAACTAAATTGTAAGTTACTTTAGTATTGAGCTGAGGTATCAAGCTAGGCCTTATTACATGGTTGCATCTAAAGATTCTAAACACCATTTTATTCTCTGCTCTTATGATTTCTAATTATGGGTGTTTGAATAAAGCTCTGATAAAGTAGAAATGATTGCCAAATGTAGCACTCCCTGCCTGTCTCTTTTTTTCCCTCATGTCGTACTCTCTATGCTCTCTCCAATCTGTTTTGTATTATTGGGGTACTGGTGTTATTCATCTAGCTAGGAAATGATAGTGGAGATCTCTAAATATATGTTCAACGAGAAAACAGGTTAGACCAAAGGTTTTAAAACATAAATTTGTCTCCTATTCATACCTTTTGCACACTTTTTTTGTGGTTCATTAATTTCATGACTAGCTGTACAAGTTATTAGTGAACAGCTTTTTTTAATATATCTTAAATATTCTTGTAGCGCATGGATCTAAACATTAATTTTATAAAGTTATCATAAATACTGGAACGTTTTGATATATTATGGATTTAATGGTTTTACATTTTCTATATAGAGAGATATATATATAAATCTTCTTCAAGAATATGAAGCTGATTGAGACTGATGGAAATCTGTAAAGAGTAAATCGAAGTCCTAGGCATGCTTTATTATCACTACTGGGAAATCATTGCATCACTTTAGATGTCTTTGTCCAATTTTGCAATTTGACTCATATCCTTAAACGGTGCTGAATCTAATTTGCATTTAGTGATGCTGCTAGCTAATTAATGTATTTCATATTGTTTTTCATAAACCTTCCAGCTTGTTCCATATTAAAATTGTAAAAGTCAGATGCAATTGGTATCTTAAAAATTGATTTCTCTTAAAGTTCTAACAAGGTTATAAACCTTTTCTGTTGAATAATTTTAATTAACTTAGATTACTGTCCCATTAGATTGTTTCCTTATGCTGAGAGTAATGGTGGAGGCTTAATACTAATAGTGTTAGCTTTTCATTCTTAAATGATACCAATATTCAGGTAAATCATATCATGGAAAATTGGTTTAATATATTAAATTTGAAGAGTTAGCTTTAATTAAAATTCTATATATCATTTAAATCCCTCTAACAGTAGTAGCAAAGCTACAATTTGACAACCTGTATGTACCATCAATCCCAAACAATCATAGCTAAGCATGGATTCAAAACTCTTCCATTAAAGCTCGACAGCGCAATTGATAGGTGAGCTTTCATAAACCCATTAAATCCCTCATATAATTAATGTGTGTCCCAAGTTAACTTTGGTCTGGCACCCTACCATTAATTTCTTCAGCTTATTGAGTCAAGTTTTTATAGTGGGGCATTTGTTGGATAAGCCTTTGTAGGTAAACCAAACCACATGAAATCTCCCTTCCCTAATATTTGTGTCAATTGGTGCAACAATTCTTTTCTTTTAATTGTATGTATTCTTTATTCTATTTTTCAAGTTTTACCATACATCTATTTGAGCATCATCATTTCTACCGCGCTTCTTCATTTTATGTAATTGTTGTTGCTTCTCATCACCGTCAAACATTCTATAGAGCATAGTTAGCCTGACTGCGGTCTTACCTAAGAAATTTTCCTTTTCTTAACTAGTTTTAATTTTTTCAATGCAAATTATAATTTTCTGTTTGTATTCCTCCGTTTCTTCCATTCAGTTCTAGATTTCTATGTGCAACATCATTATTTAATGTTAGCCATCATTTTGTATGATTCTATTCTTGATATCTAAAGTGGTTCACCTTAGAAACTTCTACTTCCCTAATTTTTTACAAATCTTATCATCTTGATGTCAAGTATTTCTAAACTCACAAGGTATGTGTATCGTTGCATTTCCTAATATGCGGTCCAGTAACAGGTACATCATGTTTTATCCTCTTGAATATGTCTGGTTGGTTCAACTAATAACTAAAGTAAAGATGAGAGTGAACTGTAAAGTTTAATCTTTTGATGTAGTCCTGCTCTAATAAAAATTCTTATTCCTCCAAAGGTCTAGATACTCGTTACATTAATTTTTCATATATATCCTTAATAGTGTCTATATTAATATAACACTTTTCTTTTTTCTAGAACCTAAATTGAAGAATGAATTCTCTTGGAACCCTATCAGATGTTTTTTTTGTTAAATCTGCAAATATCAGTGAATTTTTTTTCTTTTCTTTATATTTTCCTATCAACCACTTTGCTAAGGAAAATCACCTCCATAGTTGATTCTTCAGGCAAGAAGTCAAATTGATTCTACGATATTGTTATTTCTCTTAAATTAGCCTATCATTAATTATCTTCCTCCAAAAGCTCATAGTAAGACTCATAAAGTTTGACTTCCTATAGTTTGAACAACTTTGAATGCCCCATTTGCTTTGAAAATCGCGTACTAGCGTGCTTATTTTCCAATCTATTAATATCTGCTTTTTTGATTTTAAAATTTTATTGAAAAGCTAAGAAACTGATCTAATATAATTTCTTTTAAGCACCTTCTAAATCTCTATGGGTATTTCATCTAGTTCACATGCTTTTCTTATTTACATTTTTTTTTAATGCCTCTTTAACTCCTGAGACTTTATTATTACGTGTAGTAGCTTGCATTTTTCCTTGGTATGGATTTTCATATATTATAGTATATTAATTTGGTCACCATTAAATAAACTATTGGTGGTGCTTCCCATCTCCTCCTTTTCAATATCAATTTCGCATGCTAAAACATTTTTTGATTTTCATTCCACGTGCACCTTACATGACTTAGGTCATGTTTCTTTTTAACTTCTTAATTTGGCGAACCTATAAACATATTTTGTGCCATCTCTATTACCTCATTTTGTATATAAAACCTCCTACGTGTTTGGTTTAACTTAATTAACTATTTTTTAGTTTGTTTTCTTAGCATTCTCTATATTGATTATATGCATCTTCATCTTAATACTTGTGTATTCTTGCGCATCTCTCTTTTAATTTTAATTGCTATTTGGAGATCCTTGTACCTCCACCATGTTTCCTTCTTTGGTGGTTCTATGGCCTTTAGATATGTTCAACATGCTTCAAGATGCTACTCTCCTTTATGCAACTGCTGATTTTGAGCTATCGTATTCAAGATTCAAATCAAGATTTCAAACGTTTGCCTTTAGTAGTTTTTCTCTAAACTTTACTTGTTTACTATTTATTTAGGTTCCACCATCTTTATTCTAGTGTCCTGGACTCTTTTGTTTATTCCTATGAAGTCATGAGCTTTAGCTTCTACAACATCAAGCACTGGGCTAACTTATGTTGGTTAGTAAATTTGACTGAGGATGTAGGACTGATGGTGTCTCTATCCAAAACATTAAAACCAGAGAAGGGAAGATTGATATCTTCTAATTCCTACATGATCTTCCACAAAGAAACTCTGAATCTAAATTGACCTTTACTTCTGGGCTTGGAAGAGTTTCTATAGACATTAGGCTTCACATGATCCAAGACAGCACCAGGTAATACTTTGTGCCTCTAAATATTTTTCTTAAATATTTCTCTATCTTTATGATTAGGCTTTTATTGGTGTCCACTACTAAAAGTAACACATTTCTTTGTTATAATTGAAGTAACAAAAACGAGTTACTTAACTCACTTGTTATCTCAAGCATGAATTGAATTCCCTTTACATAATACTTAATCATAGAATTGAACTCTCATGACTCTCTCGCCTTCTTTTAGAGTAGCACTTGTGTATCTGGCCTGTCCAAATGCTCTGTGCATTAAAGTGCATAGTTATACACAGTGCTAAATGAGATCTTCTCTTTGTATTTCTTGAAGGCTATGGGATTCTTTGCTGACTTGTAGTTATGGATGGTAGATTTTCAACCCATTCTAAGTTTGCTCCTTATCTCAGAAAGCTTCTGTCTATGTTTTTGTCTTTTCTCGCTCCTCCCGTGCTTGTTGTTAGGTGAGCTTCTCTGCTGGGAGAAAAGACTCAGAGTAGTTTTTTTTAGCTGTTTTTATGTATCCATTGTCCCTCCAATTTAGGCTCTTTTCAGGTGAAATGAATTCACTTGTTTCGAATAGTCTTGTAAATGGCGATGGTTAAGCATATTATAGCCTCATATGGGATGAAGTGACTGATTATTCTTTTTACTCATAAGACTCATTTTTGGTGGTATCTTTATGTTATTGATCGCTGCTATTATTTTTCTGTATTTGTATTTGCAACTGATCATAATTGGAAAGTACAGGGCCTTCTTCTAGCAAAGTGTATGTTGCTTAAAGTAATTGAAAGATATACGATCTGATTGGTTGAGAATTTTTATTTCAGCCTATTCTTGTAGTGCATATGACCTTTTACTATGAGAAGGCACCCTTTGGTCGAGCCTTCTCAATGTTTCTGAAATGCATGAGATGCGTGGAAGCTGGGGCTTGAATTTACAAGGCGATTTATGACACTTTAAAAAAGATGGTTTTCCATTGATGAATAGGTTATAATTTGACACCTAATATATGGGGACATGATATCAGTTTCATCATGTATATTGGTATCCAGTTGTTCACAAAGAGAATCTTGATCTTGGTCCATTGCCACTGTTGCTTTGAAGGAGCCAATAGAGATCCTAAGATCAGCTTTGACTCTGAGTCTTTCCACATACCGACCTGTTCCAGCTGTACTAATATGGAGTGGCTGTTTTGATCTAGATCTTTCAACCCAGTGATGAGAGTTGTCACTCAAAATCCTTTCACTGTTAAAACTCTGCATGAGATATTGCATCTATTATTTAGTGTAAACCACTGCATCAAGTTTAACCAAGAATGAGGATCTTTGGAGAATGGTGTGTCAAAATGTATGTGGGGTAGTGAAACCACTCGCGTGTTGGATAAGACTGTCTCTGGTAGTGTAAAAAGATTTGGGATGGGCAAGGTTGGGCACGTGACACATAACCCTTGAATCTGCATGTATGGAGTGGTTGACAGTTGGAGGTGCTGTGGAGCCACCAATAAGTAGGGAAACCCTAGTGTCAAAGCAGTTGGGAATCGAGTAACTGGTCTGTGGAGAAGGAGTGAACATGCAACCATCAATGAATTATACCTTTGTTTTGGATTTAAATGCCATGATGAACCCCTTGAATGGAGACATAGTGAATGTGAACTCTCCATGTTCTGGCCGCTGTAGTCATGTACTTTGTGTGGGAACTGATCCTGTTTAAGTTGTATTTGGGGGCTATGAAGGCAAGGCTTGCTTAATGATGTGTTTTAGTTGGATTTGAGACGCAGAGAGATCTTGCTTGGTATGAGATTGCCGATCCCGCCTCTGACTACCATGGCACAGTTCATGCACCCTAGATGGCACTAAATTAGTAGCTTAGGCATGTGCAGATTCTGGGGTGCTACTCAGCGAGATGCTTCTTCTGGATCTCTCAACAATGGAAAAACCTGCAAAGGAGGGAGGTACGGGGAGCATGGGTATCTCCATCGAGGTTAGGGCACAC
Source organism: Stephania cephalantha (assembly GCA_039657325.1). Lineage (NCBI taxonomy): Eukaryota > Viridiplantae > Streptophyta > Magnoliopsida > Ranunculales > Menispermaceae > Stephania > Stephania cephalantha. The sequence goes on along the minus strand of CM077576.1, from coordinate 1,694,906 downwards.
ACTCTTCTGCCCACTGTGGTCTGAAAGATACTGATGTTTGTAATTCATGCAAAGAGTGGGCTCTCTTCAAGCTACGATCAAGTGATGGTTCTGCAATGGACCTGGGTGAAGATGTGCAAAGCACAAGGAGAAGTGTTACTTGTAGTGGGATGCCTGGGTGCTTGAAATCCGGGAGCTGGTGGCATCTCCATCTCCTGCCAAGCTTGATCATGCTGCAGCGTCAGTCTACCAGGTGCAGGTGATTGTAATATTTGGCGGGCCTGTAGTTTTGTCTTCATTCTGCTTCTCAGCTTTATTTCTTGGACCCTACTGATGACAAAAACCAACTTGGAGGCCTCAATGTTCCTGGTCGACCACCAAGATTCGTCAGCTGCCACAGTAACTGTGTTGTTGGAGGAACAAGAGCCATAGTTCTTGAAGTGACAAACAGTAGAGGAGTGGATGCTGAGTTTAGTTGCACCAGCTATCTTTAAGCGAGCTCTTTAATGTGGTGACTCGCAAAAGGATGGTACTAAGATTTGTAACCAACCTCAACTGAATTTGGATGATATGTGGATAGGGAATATTAGGGACTATGGATGGGATAAAACCTTGTTTTTTGTTTAATGTGGAAGAATAAATATTTGAAATTATATCAGGCTCACATTTATTTTTTTGTTATTTCACTTTCACATGTGACAAAAGTGATTTTGGCTTCTTTTGTTTCTCCACATGGAAACTTTTTACACTATAAAACACCTCTCCTGGGTGGTTTGTTTGTTGCTTTTTTCTGTCACTAGATATCAAAATGAGATAGTTCCCTCTCAATGAAGTGCAGATCAAAAGTATATCTTTATTACAAAAGGGCATTTTTCAAAAAGCTGTGCTGTGCACTCGGACCAGGTCTGTAGGACACCAGGACTGTGAAATTGAGTGAAAGTAAAATATGCAAGTGGTGTTGTGGATTAATCCTTTTAGCTTTCTTCTGATTTGCTTCTGGAGAAGAATGTAAGGTGCTCGTATATATTTTGAGAAAACTCCAAAGCAGCCATTGTGGGTTTCATACCTAAAAATCTTTCTGTTAATTCATAAATCTATATTGTTAGTTATTTTATTAATTATGTTGGTAAGAATGATTCATTGGAAGATAGCTGCTTCAATCGCTTCTTCTTTTCATTTGTTGATTCTATTGATGAATTTCTCATGCACCATCCGAGTTCATTGTGTTAAACTTCCTCCTAAAATTTTTATTTAGGTATCTGCAAATGAGTGAGTTTATAAGCAGGTTAGCAGGGAAGTGAAGAAGTATACTTCTATTCCCTCAGGTTCTATGCAGCATCATTTCACCTGGTGTTATCAAAAGCCATTCCAGTATTTAAGTATATGATGATCCATTTGGGTAATTTTGGCAAAAAGATGATATTTGAGTATGAATTAGAGCGGTTCATCCATGCACCAATCGCTGAGTGATTCTGCTATAGTATTTCAATAACACTTTTTCCTGTACTCCTAAATCAAGATAAGTCATAGAATCCTTTGTTCAAATAATAATTATTGTATTAATGCATTTTATCTTCTCAGTAATCTTCTTTGTCGGTAAACTTTTCGTTCACAACTTCAATGGTTTTGCATTGATCACCTTTGACCTGACTTTGAGTACTTTCCATAATTCCGGACTGGATAGATAAACTATCGTACTTTCCTTCTTCCTTGTTGATTCTAAGTTTCTGCTTATAACCATGATTTGTAGTGTAGTCTTTCTGACTGCTTGAGCCTGAGGAAATGTTGGAACTGAGGATTATTGAGGCAAATAAACATATTGAGGATGCCAGCTGATAGAAGAGAGAGCAGAATACAGTTTGGTCGCGAGTGGTTTTTGTTGTGGCTCAGCAGAGTTGATGCTATAGAATTAGAAATGTCAATATTTACCTGGTTTGGAGATTCAAAAACCTTAGCAGTCTCTTCTGGGACTCCTATTCATGCCAAAGTATATGTTTTTATGTGTATGGTTTGATTCTGACATTTTATGGAGTTTTCAAAGTATTCACAAATTGTTGTTGAATATAAATTATGCATGAGGTGACATAACTCAGGTTCGTATTTACTGCAGTTGATTGGATGATTCATAGATAGCAACTTTTGTGTAACAGTTCTTATCTTGGGCCACTCTTGATTACGCAGACTATACGGTAAACGAAGCTTGTAGTGTTTCGGTAGCAAACTGATAAATTTAAGTCCAGCATCAGTGTTGTAATGTTTTGTTCTTCTAGAGGAACAAATCTAGTAATCATTTTTGCGTTGTTGGATGAATCTGCAAAAAAATATTTTTAGTCTTGCTGTGTGACCATTGTATTGTCAGGTGTAATAGCCACGTCTCGGACTGAAGATTTTTTTTTTTTTTTTTTTTTTTTTCCTATGCAGACGGCGTCAACTGTTCTAATTAATCCACGCTTGGGCAAATGTTGGGGTTACCATGAGGAAAAGTTTTCCTTACTCAATTTTTTTTTTCATTTATGCAAGACTCGAACATGAAACCCTGCTTAAGGCAAATCTAAGTCCTCTTAACCAAGTTGCTAGATTTAAAGAAAGTTATCTGAATATTTGTTTTCAAAAGCAGATAATGAGTGCAATCGCCAAGTAAGATCATTTCTAAATCAATATGATACATATGAGTTTCATTATGTACAAGAACTGCGTTTTGCTTGTAAGAATTTTAAATCTAGAGTGGAGAATTCACCATAATACTAAAGGTTAGCGAGTGGATGACTCATCAAATTTTCAAAGCCAGCTTGATGTTTTTACCTGACGCTTAATAATATTCTTTAATAATTATACAAAGTTCAAACAAAGATTCTTCCTTTGTTTGCTTTCATGTGACTTCCTACAGTATTTGTAACTGCTTAGTTAAGCATCTATTTTGATCGATAAAGGTTTGACATTCGCTTCTCTTTAATTGAGCTGTCTATAGTACCTAAATATAAACTTGTCAAAATAGTGAGCATCTTCCAACCATGAAATGATTGAAATAAAGTGTAACTTTTGAACTTATTTTAGTGTAACTTTGTACACTGTACTTCACCATCTTCCCCCAATCATTTACATTTATTTTATTATTTTAACTTTATTATTATTATCTACATTTTTAAATGATAAAAATATTTATATAAAGTATGAAGATGTTCTAAATATAGAAAATAATAATAAATTACATATTTAGCATAGAACAACACGCATCATATTGGTACTAAACCGTTTATCAAGACTCATTCACGTGAGATAATGTGTACATTAAACAGTGTAGGATTAGAGCGGAAATATTGGTACTGGTTTTCGATGAGCTTAGTAGAAGCTCAACCAATACAGAATAGCGCTAGTTGATGCTTTTAACCAGAGGTGTTGACCACCTCTGCGTGAATTAGTTAAAAATGTTAGCTTAAATAAGACAATTTTATAGAGTACGGAACTTTAATCCCATTAACTCGTTATCGCTCAAATCCCTTTTCAAATGTGGTAACTTTTCAATAAAGTTTCTTCAATTTAGGCGTATTTTCACTTATGGTTCGTAGCTTTTCAAAGCTTCAACATTTCGTTGTAAGGGTTTTTCTCTTGAACGTTTTTGTATGTTGATGGCAAGGGCTTTACATTTTGACTATGGCAAGAGGTGATGAGTTCCATTTTCATCAACTGTAATATTTCTCCTTCGACCTCTGGATTAGTGTGTAGAGTATTACCTCCTAACCTCCTATGGATTAATTCAGCCTTAATTAATCTGTAGATGGAATTGATATGACGATTATTATATTATGTCGTTATGCAGTGATCACTGAACCTAAAAGCTACATTATTTAGTAGAGTTTCTATAATTGATCCGTGATATTTGGAAATTGAACCGTAAATTGAAACAATGTTGAAATGTGGAGACATCTTTATTTCTTTTTTTTGTAGAAATAGGAGACAAGCTCCTGAAAGATAATTATATATATATATTCAACAAAGTATATACATAAGAGAGGCTGTAAAATTTCCACCGTTTTTGTGCAAAAGAATGATAATGAAATAATATATGGCTGAACTAAATCATCTAATGTTCCTGTACTCTCTTAAATAGAGTTAAAAAAAGTGCAATAGCTAGAAATTAAGCCAAAGCTTCCAACCTTCTTAGCTCTCCCCGCCAAAACCAAGAATATACACTCCAATGTCATTGGTACGACCTCTTCATAGAAACTGAAATGAACCAGCAGATCTCAAAGCCTCCAAATTAAGCCCATTTATCCTGCAAAGATATTTCTATGAGACAGCTCATATATATATATATAATAATTAATAAGCACAAGTGACTTTATGAAATAAAATAAAACCAACTCATTCATGATAAATATGATGTGATGATATTCCATGAACCTCATGCAAACCAAAGCAGCTGAAATGGCATCAAATGATCATGAGAAATGAAGATATCCCCTAAAACCATGTAAAACACTAACATCACACACAATAGCTGAGAGATACACCATGCATATATGCACCCCAGGCATACTACATTAAATGACTATATATATCTTCTAGTAAAACACCTACATCCCACAAATGCATGGATTTCCACCTAACCAGACCTCTTGTTAATCACACCCTCTGATGATACACATCATATGATTTTAATACCCATATATGGCCTGGTACCCAGTACCATCAATCAGCTATGAAAGTTCTTCCACCACCCCAGCCTCCTCAACACGGCTTTATAATAGTAGTAAATTCCATTGTCCCGAAAGTTGGCACCATTGATATCCTGTGAAAGTCTTGTGAGCGACCTCTCTTTTGGCACCTTCCTTCCAACTTCCACTCCAATGTATTTTCTCCTTCATGGAATATTCCCATATTTCTCTTCTCTCTGTCCAAATCGTCAAGTTAAGATAAAGTGTTCCAGTCTAGCCACAGCAAGAATTTCCATGACCTGGCATCCGCCCTGGAGGCTTAAGGTCACGAGCTTTTAATAATGTAGACCATTGAGCTGTTTTCTACCAGCCTGCACAATTCTTTCCATCTTCCTTTCCTACCCTATTTCTGAGCTAGATCCTCTACCCTATTTCTCTCTCTAGATTCTCTTCTCACAATTCTCTCCATCATTATTTCCTTCCCTATGTTTTCCATTAAAGCAAGCTTTTTTTCATATCTTTTCTAGAGAAACATGTTATCTCATCTCAATCAAAGCAAACCTCTTCTATCTTATTCCAAACTAGAAGATGCTTCTAAATAAGTCTCTGAATCGATTTTAGGTGTATTTCATTCATTTAAATCTATTTTTTCTTTCAATCTATTCTTTTTTAATTTAGGTTTACACATTGTAGAATTGACTAATTTCTACTTTTATTTGCTTATGCGTAAGCAAGTATTGGTTTGTTAAGTCATATTAAAAGTTATTTCACTCCTTGTAATACCAAAGGCACGAAATCATATATCTCATTATCGGCACAATCAACCTTTGGGTTTATTTAATGTTATTTAATCTTTTCGTTTCTTGTAAGCTCATCATATATGAATTTTATTGCATTGATTGTCATTAACATATGTCCTTCTAGAACACTATTCATTATATACATTTTACCTACAAGATTATTTGATATCTTCGACACTTCATTTACTATTGAATATGAGTTATCCAACACCTTCGCTACTGGTAAAGATTAAGTGTAGTTCTACAAATCTATATTGATAATATTGTTTATATTAATAATATCATTCATAACGCAATAATACTAGTTATGAAAATAGATTGTACATAGTTTATAATATAATCATTAAACCTATTAATTGGCTATTTATATTCCTTTATTCGCTTAATAAGTATCTTCTATACGATGTTAACATATGACCTCCAATAATTGTGTTTTATTAATATCATCAATATTAATAACATCGTCAATAATTATAGTAAGTCTATAAATTTATACAAAACCTACAATTAGCTAAATAATATATTTTGTCGGTTGACTATAAATAACTTCATAGACTTCATCAACTATTTTCTCCGTTTTTATGATTCAAAGTGAATATTTTTTTTTTCTAATTTTCATGGCGCAATACGATGTGCCAAATTGCTGTCCAATACTACTGAGTGATGGTGGCAATACAATGTACAACGCCAACAATTTAATGCCTTAGATGATATCTCGTGTCCATAAATTACTCGTTCCAATAATTGGTCAAGACTCTGCAACCCATTTCAAGATTAACATTGAATCGACTCTCAATCACATTAAGCTGGCAGCAAAATAGTTATTGGCATAGTACATCAGAGTGGGAACAATCACGGCGATGTGCATCATTTTGTTCATGCGACTGCACATACATGTCCACAAACAACAGGAATTCCATAGTGCTTATTAAGTGCTGGTGAATATTATCCACACCTAAGAATATGATTATAAATGTATCAACCTATGAACAACATTTTAATATATGTACAAGAAAGCATGCAGTTAGAGATGGTTAATGAGAAAGATTCTAACAAGAATGTTAATAGAAAAACCAAAGTTAGACAAGAATCGTGCGTTTTAGATGCAATCATTCCAATTGAACAAGAATATTGAAGCGTAGACTGAAGCACGCACGTCGGCAAAGACACTATTAATATTGGCATAAGAGTGGGATGATCGGTCAAAAGGTGTTTCGATAACACTTCAATCATGGACATATATTCTTACGAGAAAGCTGGGCTGCCATGACAAAAACCACTAAAAATATTGATGAATACAGACATTGTAGAAATTCTGTGCTTAAGATAAAGATAGATGCATCTGGAACCATCCATCATGTTTTTTGAATCGTTAATATCTATGCTTTCATTAAATGATCAATTATTTGTCAATAAGAAAAAGTTATACCATAGTCTCTGTATCTCTGCAATGAAGAGAAATTTTAAATATAAAGTTATTCGTCGAATAAAAGAACTGTTTGTACTAGATGTGTGCTGTGAAGGGTACGAATTTGAAGCTTGTAAGAACAAAGTTACCATCTTCTCTATTTACTATCGATTGAGGAATATAAACATGAATCATGAAGTTATCTGGTGTATATTACTGAACCATGATCATACTGCCAGTAAGTAATGGGTTGATAGAGAAAGTACATTAAATCTAAAATACTAATAGTAGGCTCCATCTACAAGCCAAATGAGATTGTTAGTGGGGATGGCAATATAGCTTGGTGTGAATATAAGTTATAATAAGGCTTTGGAGGTTTTAGAAAGCGTGCTCTTCATTCGTAAAGAGGTAAAGCAGAGGAATCATATGCACTATGTGAGATAGAGAATTGTGGAGAGCAGGATAGAGCAACCTACCTTCGAAATGCTGGAGTTGAAAAGCGAGCAGAGCTTATTCTAACCAAAGGCGCTACAATATCATGACCACAAGATTATTGTTGAACGTCTAAATGTAGTCCCTAAGGAAATGGTATTCTTCCTAAGCAACCATAAGAAGTTGATCACACAATCTTGCAAGATTATATGTTATAACACAGAACATGGTTGACAGATCGTAAAGATGAATTACCACTTGACAAAGCAAATTGAGTCTACTGGACAGGAATCAGAATGTCAACACTGAGGAAAGTAGAAACAATTAATTGTAATGAGCTGATAAAACTGTTCGAACAATGAAAGTAATGGTCATGTTGATCTCTACACAAAGTCCTGTACACATGGCATGAGTTTGACTTAGAGCTGAGTTACCTTGTGGTCAATGCGATTGCACGCAGCTATTTCTTACAGGATTTCATTTGAACTCCCTATCATCAAAATTGTACACAGCATCATATGCACCTTATGGCAAGGCATATGCGAACCGGTATATCCTGCCATTGGTCCCTGAGAATGGATGCTGTCTATTGAAGCTAAACGATACATTCTTCCTGACTTTACAAGAAGAACCCCGCTAAGACGGCTGAAGGCAAACCATACCATCAAATGCGAGAGGAAAGGAAAATGGAGAAGTGTTGTATAAGTCATGCAAGATTTGGTCATAACCGCTTAACCAAGGGAACATATCTCACTGGCATCCTAAGTCCCTCTTTTTGGGTAAGTTGATTTCAAAGGATGAGCTTTGTTAACACCTTTTATAATTTATTACGATGTCTAATTTTATAAAAGTTCATATTTTGAAACAATAATTACCATATGCTATATTTTTTATCACATATTATATTACTTAATCGATATAGTAGTACATTTGTATTCAATATCATAAATTATTTTTGAAGTACCTAATACTACTACTTTATTTATAAGCAATTCATACACACTTTTTGTATATTAAATATTACCATTGTTGTTGATACCTACCTACAGATATGATGACTATCAATATTCTCAGTATGGTCAATATTTCTAATCTTATCTTTTGTAGTCAAATGAGCTTTCATATTGCCATGTTAGTGGCTATAATTTTTTATTAATTGAATTTATTTAATAAATTTTTTTTACAGGTTCTAACGATTTGCGTACGTTAGTCGTAAATGGAGCTAAAATTTTGTAAACTATCACAATATTGTTACGTTGGTTCATATTGTTAACATTGTCATTTATTATTAATATTGCCTAAGATACTCAATATATCTTTTTGTAAAAAGCAAGTAGTGTGAGTAGTGACTATAATTTTTAGTAATTGACGTATCGAATTTTTTTTTTCGCATGGTTCTTGAATGTAAATTGGTGTGCTGTTAGTAGTGCATTTTATGCCTGTCACTATTGCCAATATTATTTGTTAATGCTGCTCTAATATTTGTTACTGCCACATATTTATAATACATTTATGCAAAGTGGGTGTGAGTTAGTAATATAATTTTGTTGTAATTGAAGTTATCTACCATAAAGTTAGAATAACGACTCCATACCAATGGTCACAACAATAGAGCCGATATTTCACAAAATGTGATACACAAAAATGATATCTACGTAATATCATCATATCATTTATGTATGGTAACTTAATTTTATATGAACTATCTTTAAAAAATATATATGAAAAATTTACATATCGTCTTCACAAAAATACGATAATTAGTTGTTTAAATCATTTAATCTTCTCATGTTCTTCCAGATCTCTACAACTCTATGTTGAAGTTGATGTTCTCCATCAAAAAAATCAACGAACTTTTTTTTCCAATTTTGTAATTTTTGACTGAGTCAACAAATTTGGATTCTCCTTTTCCAAATGCAAGTGATTTTAAATGCATGAGTGTGAACATTCCGCATTTCCCCCCTAAATGGCGAACTTTCATGTATGGAAATGGCTTGTTGAATTATTATATTAATATAATAACATTTGATTGACGACACCATTTATCATGGTATATCTTCAAATAATTTATGTTTCATCTCCTTAATAGGCACCTAACTTCCACATGAATCCGAGCATCTGGTCTAATGTAAAATGGGGATATTCTATTTTCTTTTTCCTAATCACTTACGCTACTCACCATAGAATCAAGGCGAACATAAACAACGTGATCACTAATCCACAATCGAATCAGCAATCCAAATGATCTGCTTGAACATTGAAAAAGCAGTATAACTAACATCAAAACATGATATTTAACATTATATGTATACATGGTTGTAAAGAGTATTATAATAACATATAAATTAATTACCTCATTTCATAAAGTACCATTACATTGCTGTTTCCTCTAATGAAATTCATGGTTTTAATGACTGAGTAAACTTAATTCATGTAACTAAAGAATTGCAGTCATCAATTGCTATCTTGGTTCCTCGTTTATGAAGGCATTGATATTTGTAAAATCTATTCAATAATATGAACAACATATTTCTATTGTATAGATGTAGATAAAAAGAAAACTATATGCAGATAAAGTACATTGGAAAATATTAAAGTCAAAAAGTATAGCCAAATGTGGTTACTGATTAGGTAACTTTGGTATTTTTCTGTGCAATCACTACTGACTAAGAGCAAGATACTACACATATTATTGGAAACCAAAAAAATCAACTAATAGTAGCACCATATTTGATCAATCCAGCATGAAAATAATATAAAAGTATAATTACTATAAGGATGTGAACAGATTTATATGGAGATATACTAATAGTGAATATGCTTTCTTGTTGTCCAACCAATTATCTTTTATTCACACATTTCCTAAACCAAGGGCGGTCTCCCATGCAATAATCTGTAATCAATTATCACATCAACTTTGATGAAAACCAACATTTGCCATCAAGTCATCATGGGGACTTTTTTCATCGTGATCATACAGAATTTTCCTTTTCTCATAGCTTCTTCCTTTTTGCTGCTGGTCTAATAAATGGTTCATGGCAATATGCAACCTTTCTTCCTTTTCCTTTTTCCTTTCACAATGTAATGCCAACACAACAAATCTGAAAGTTTCTTCATATTTATGTTAGTGGTTACCTAAAGACTTTGTTGCCCTCAAAGATCATGGTTTGATGGCATTTGAGTGTAGGAATTCCACAGTAATTCATTTGGGAATTTGTAGAGAGCTCTTCTCTTATATAGTTCTTTATCTAATTGAAAGATATAGCTCACCTAATCCACCCGTCACCTCATAGGCTCAAATCTACAAAAAATGTAGAAACGTGAATCAGAATTCAAATGACCTAACCCCAAAAATATGAAATTGCATAAAGGTAGATGTAATCTGAACTACGAAATCTGAAGGCAGAAACTAACAATATTATAGTTCCTTTGTTTAGGATTTTTCATCGCTATCCATGCCTTCATTGGCTTCTTAAGTGACTCAACAATTATCTCATGCAGACATGTTCAAGAAAACTTATTAAGTTTTTCTCAAGTTATCCAACATAGTTGTGACATTTTTTGTATCAACATTAGTTTCTTTCATATTTTCACCTCAAACCAAGTTCCTAAGTAGACCACAAAGGGCTCTCAAGAATTAATCATCATTGAATGTGTCTGAACTCTTTATATCAACATCAAGCTCCGTACCTCTTGATCATATGGTTGCCTCCAAAAACTTCTTTTTATTATGGAACTTTTATTCATATCTCACTTATTTTCTGTGAGCTCGTTGACCTAAATAGTCTAACCCGGTTATCATCTGAAACCGGTATGTATAAAAAATGTTGACATTGTCACCTATTACTACGCCATTGCATCCGAATTTGAGCTGCACCTCCTTCCTCTATCAAACAAATTATGAATGAATGTGGCACTGGATATATGGTCAGAAGTTCTGAAAATAAAATCTCCCAAATACATTTCTCTACCATCAATGACTGGGTTGGAGACTCATTTGCTTTCTTTCTTATCTCTAACAAGGTATCTTGTAGTTTGGAAATGCTGCTGTTCTTCAAGTAGCGAAATTCTTTGTATCCATATAAGAAATCCTTTCATCCCATTTATAAGCAGAGTCAATCTGTACTCAATCAGAATAAAAGAAAATATAAGTCTAAATTGAGAATTAATATGGATCAAATATGATAATGCATAAAAGAATATATAGTAAATATAAATAATGATAATGAATAACAATATAAAATCTCGCATTTCATAGTTCTTTAGAAAAATTAATCCTTTTAACACATATAATACATACTAGAAAACTTATTAAATTTCCTATTACATAAAAAATGATGTTTCTTAAATGAAGATGTAAATCGAGATCATTGATTTCAATGTCGTTAAAGTTTTAACTATCTAATAACCTACATGATTTGATATTATATCATTGTAATAACAACACATTGACTAACAATCATAAAACATGTAACAAGGTTTTCTTTTTTGGATATAAACAAGCTAAAGCAGGTCATATCAATGCTTAATGTTAATATGGAGGATAAAAACCAAATCCATGAAACAATAAATTCAACTATAATACTTTAGGAGTCATTAATCATGTTGAACCAATAAATAGAACTTACTTGTTGACTTGTGGCCTGCTTTCTGGTAGATTGCTCATCTTTATTTTGTTCGTAGAATTTCAGCTGATTTAATGGCCTCTTTTCTCTTCCGCGAAGACTTCAATTTGTTTTTCACTTAATGATTTTCCATTCTTTGGCTCATATGAAAGGGGATGATGATTCTTTACACACCAACATGTGCATTAAATCTCTCAAAACACCTTGAAAATTAAGTAATTTAGTAGATAGATTTTCACTATATTGAAAATATTGATAATATTGATAATATTAATAATGTTAACAATATTTACAATATTTACAATATATTATGTCAATATTGACAATATCGTAGTCTATTGGCTAGGAATTTGGAGTACATGAAAGAGGTGGTTTTAAAACATTAATTCAATAATCGAATAAAGATAATGCTCTTTCGCAAAATTTATCTTTCGTTAATAATCTTTTGCTGACTTTTTATAGTTATCAATCCACAAATCTCTAAAATAGATCACAACTCGTTTAATTGAAACCAACAAACAACATAAAAACAAGAATCAACACTAAGAAATCAAACAAAAACCAATCAAGAAGCCACAACTCCTAGGCATCATCTTCCATTTTGTCGAATCAAAATCACTTGTACATGGAGTGCTCAAAGTGATTAATGTAACACCAACAGGGAGAAAAAGAAGATCGTCGAGAAGCAGTAGAGAGGATGGAGAGAGTAGAAGAAGCAATGATACCAATAACATAATAAGTCAGGTATGAACATATTGGTAGGTGTTACAAAAGCCAATACCTCCACTTCTAAATGTAGGTGAAGTATGAACACGCGGCACCTTCACCGCATTATCAATTACACTAATCTATGTTTCTTCTAAAGGTTCGAAGCATGATCAATCGAAGCAATTAAACATTATCATTCATGGCGTATAGTCCGCTAATCATCAAAGAATTAGGTTCAAATGCCTCAACTAACAAACTAATGGCAAGCACACAACAAGTACATCAAATTTTAAAGGCGCCACTCATAATCCAAAACTGATTAATGAATCAAACTAAACATCAAGACTTCAACACATCGAACAATTGAATATCGAATCATCAAACTAAGTGATCGCTATGGCGCGAAAAACTAGGTTAACTCATCGAGTCTGGTTCATTGATTGGCGAGGCAAGGGAAGCAGAAGGCTCAATCATAGCGTTTGGCGAATGAATCTGAGGCGGAGACTGGAGATTCTAGAGTAGATCTTAGAGTCAGTAAAAACGGAAAGAGAGCCGATGATTCTTCGCGATTTGGTCAGTAGAAGCTCTTTCCTTTTTTTTGAAACTGAGACTATGAGAGTTGTTATTAGGATACTGGTGGAGTAGTGAAACATGAAGGGCAACATAGACATTTTTCCACCGATTTTAAGTTATTTTTCATTAAGTTGGAAATTAAGAAGTGGTTAGTTTTCATTAATGGGGTCCATTTTAAGTTATTTCTTGCCAAATTTCACGATGATATTCAATTTGACATAAACTTGGCTTATATTCAGAAGAGAACCGCTATGATTGCTTACTTTTACGAGGAATGCCCGTAGAGAATATATAACTACAGAGTGGGATATAAAGCCCAGAATATTCTTTTGGACGTTAAGTTAATTCCAAAATTAAGTGGCAGATTTTGGATTGGCAAAACTATGTAATTAATAAGGAGGATACAATGCTATTAGTCACAAAGGTATGAAAAAGGAGCAAGATTAGAAACAATAGGACAAACTGCGATAGAAGTAGGTAAAAAACTGCTGGGAACAAGAAGATAACAAAATGACTCAAAACAAAATAAGAAGATTTAAGAGATGAAGACTCTAAATACGTTAGAAGAAAAAAGAAAAGAAAATGGAAAATCAAATTCATTGAAAATCACATCACGAGTATATAAGCTTTGCCATTAGAATGTAAACACTTGTAACCATGATGTTCTTGGACTATAGCCAATGAAAATGCATTTAGAATATCGAAAATTGAATTTATGTTTTGAATAAGCAGTAAGATTTGGATAACAAGCACAACCAAAAGTACAAAGATATGAGGAATCGCAGGGGCCTTATGAAAACACAATTCATAAGGTGATTTTAATTGGAAGAATGTGAGAAAGGAAGACTATTAATAAGAAATACAGAGGTTAAGAAGGTTTCTTCCCAAAAAGAGAAATTTTACATTTTAGAATGAGCAAGAAGAGTAAACCATTTTCAAACAATTGGAACTACAAGCTTCCTTCTGGGGTACACCATTTTGTCGATGAGCATATGGACATGAACAACGATACATAATGCCATTGGAAGCACATAAAAAGATTCACTAGGTTTCAATTCAAGATCCATATCTCAATGGAAAGCCTTTAGTTTACAATCAAGCAGTAACTCACCTTTTGTTTTAAGAAATGCACTAAAGCAACAAATGCATCGCATTTGAGTTTAAGAGGATAAAACCAGGAAAAACGCATCAGAAGCATCAACAAAAATAATATAATACCTAACCTCATGTTGAAAGAAAAGGAGAAGGTCCCTACAAGTTAGAATATACTAATTCAAGAGGTTTAGCGGTAGTGATAGAACATGATCGATGAGGCAATTTATGCATTTTTAGCAATTTTACAAGAGTCACAAAAATATTTGCAAGATTTAGAAACATGTGTATTCAATAACTCATGACTTTTTAAAAATAGAAATATGTGGATAATTCAGTCTGAAGATAATCACAACATCATAGTAACAACTTGTGAAGAGAAATGCAAAAGGACAAGAAGACATACAATAAGAAGAAGAAGAATCGTAAGCGTGAAACATGATCAAAACTATGATTTGATAAAAGATCTATTCGGGAAGACAATACAGACCATCATGTCAGACTGGAAGCAAGATTTTTCTTTCTAAATCCTCGGCTTTTGTCAGAGAAAGAAGGAGTAAACTCAGTGATTCACATCATTTATCACGAAACAAGTTTAGACACACTAATCGATAATATGAATCAATTTTGGGGAATAAGAAGTAATATCGTTTAACCGGGCAGTTTATGAAGGAGAAGTATAAGACGCTTGCCTTTACCAAACTATTACCAATAGTGTAGAAATATGTAAATGCTCACCATTACCAACAAGGACTCGCTTGATTACCTCGATAGGCATTCTTTGTCAAGAATATCAAGAGAGTTAATCACCATGTCATGTGACTTCGATGTACCCGTAGGTCCATGCACTAGTTTCGATCACTAATAAAGTATAACCGTTGTCAGCAGATAACCTTTGAAAATGATTAAGCACGCTTGCCGAGGTGCAGAGGGGTGAAACTGCAATAACATTAAAAGAAATAGATCTCTGGCGAAAGAGGTTTCGACGCAGGATGAGAAGATTGTCCTCCAAACTATGCACTTGATTCTCGGAGGACCTTGGAAAATTTTGATCAAACTCTATGAAAACACCTCCGCGGATAGTGCCATATGACCATGACTTAAGAGCACACTCGATAATAAACTCGATTTGTTACCATGATCTACTTCCTCTTATTCTTCATACCCCTCGAAACCACCATTATTTTAATTCCGACTCTGATAATGATGGTTGAACTTTCCTGAGCTTGCGACTTTACCACTCATTATCAAGTAAAATTTGCATAAACATTAGTCAAATCCACATTAAAAGCTTTATTTAGATCATCAATTCGCTCGCTCATGCAACATCAGTAAAACTAGTGTGCATCTTGAAGAGTAGAAGTCTTTTGTTGATATGAAATTAGAACAACAACAAGATCATATTCATGTCCAAGACCATCTCAAGCACCGATTGAATCAGATCCTCAGTTCTGAGACTATCTAATTAATCGATCTCAATTCGAAGCACCAATGTTCTTGATTTTAAGAACATATTCAGAAATCCAAAGCGCACCTTTCTTCTTGATATTACTTAAATGTTTCTCGAAATGTTGAAGAGTTCTTGCCATTACGGATGCTTGATCGTGCAAGACGCTAAAGTCATGATCTATATGTCGCGAAATTGATTCACACTGTGCAATACGGCCAATTATTTCTTTAGAAATGTTCGGAGAACAATCCAAACGATAAGGACTTGATCGACGCGCTTCAACAACTCTTCATCCTCAAATTGATGCATCAAGTGGATTTGGTTCTTGAGCTCAAAAGAGAGACTCAAGACCTAATGCATATAATGATGCCTTGATCTGCACCTTCCCAGTAGATATAATTTCCATCTTCAAGCTTTCGATCTGTGAATTCAAGCTTTAGTGATTTTCATGATGCTCATATTGCAACTGTAAGTAACAACTCTATAGGAAACCAGATTCAGATGAACTGCTTCCTCCATTCAAGAATCTTCAGAAGCTGTGATACTTACGTCAAGCTTCTCTAACGAGAAAAGTTCAGATGAACTCACAAGTTAAATCAAAGGAATAAGAAATTTAATTTAAGAACTTGTTTTATTGATTTCAACAACAATAATAAATAATGACCCAAATAATTAATACACTTTTTAATTTTTTACAGGACCAAATGACCAGTGACGTGGGACCCGCAGCTGAGATACGTACGCCCACTGCGATTTATCATTGTCATGAATGCGATATTTGCGTTGCTGCATGCCTAATGTAACGTATACGCTGTACTACTAAGTCATCTACGACCCACGGTATGCAGATACCCAGACGAATGACTTACCCCGTGTTGCCAAGGTCGACGTGGGGCCCGAGGTAACAGCCTCGTGGGGTAAGCATAACTAATTGAATTTTATTGTATAAAAAAAATGAAAAAATGAAAAGAGATATTAACCATATATTGGATGTTAAAGGAATTTGATGATAGAAATCTCAACTTTCATACGAGGTCACTAGACTTTCCGAGATGTTGGGGAATTTCTTCACTACCCTGCATGACACACTGTGGGTAACGTGCTCCGAATGGGGTAACCTGGACCTGGCTGCTTTGGCGCAAGAATAACTTAAGGAAAAATGATTGAGCTTGAAAACTCCAAAGGTACGTTAGCAATGAGTGACTCGCAGACAACTAATTCACTTGGAATAAAAAGTGCGTAATCGTAGAGTACGACCTTTTGAAATTATGATCTATAACCTAATTTGTAATGAAATGATATATAGCAAAGCTCAAATTGTAGTGGAAAGGCTGATGTGATCGTAGGTCACGGCCGACCGACACGATCCATTACTACTTAGCCTTAAGTCGTTTCTGATATTTGGTTAACTCCAAGTACTTTCTTTGCATGATGTTTCTTTCAAATTTAGTTGTTATTTAAATTATGCCATTTGATACTTGTTGCCTGCTTGGGAATGTGGATCGATGTCTCTCGCATTACTTAAATAACTTCATGTACTCACCGTATAGTTTGCGACGGTTGCAGCAGATTTATAGTAGTGGACTAAAAAGAGAAGATTGGTGACTTTCACTCTAAGCCTAGGAGGCTAATGGATGTATTTTTGTACGTTTTGTTCTCTTTTGTATCACATTTTCTATGTACATGTTATTTTTCCTTTTGGGTCGAGTGATAAGAACATTGGACTAGACACATGTTATATATATCATCATGTTTGTTTATATAGTAATGCGATCTCTATTTTCCTGCTTTTTCCACAATAGTACAGGTACTCTATGTTATAATTTCCAATTGACTCTGCTAAGATTTCCACACAAATGTTAGATAGAAAATACAAAACACCACATTGTATTTATATCACATACAGTAAGGATAGAAAAGTAAATACACATTTAACAGTCTAACTAACAGACTAACTGTGTAACAAAATATCTGTTACATACAACATCACACTACACACGTGACTACATATCAACCATGATCACTAGATGTAACATCTATATGGTCTCTCACATTTTATTTTCATAATATGGACCTCCTCATCAAAACTAAAGTAATTAAGCTCCTTTGAAAATGAAGTTAGGTTGATAACTAAAGTATGGTTAATATTGGCTTTAAGCAAGGCAGAAAGTGTATTCATGATGATGAAGGATTCACCTCGAAACAATCTAGTGACATCCAACAAAACAAATTCTTTTATCAGTAGGTGAAGTGTTTGCCTTCATTGCTGGTATGTTCACTGTGCTCCTTTTCTCTGAGCATAGTTGTCTAAATCATTATTCTTCTGATGCGGATTTATTAATATACGTGTATATAGTCATGGTTTGTTGATACCAACAATACTTTCTTTCAGTTTGTAAAGGCTGTAATTGTGGTTTGCATGCACGAAGAAAACACTGTTCTTACAGATCATTTCAAAGTTTCTTAAACTTACACAGACTGCCAATTAAGTTTCTAAATGAAATGGAAAGAGAAAAGCCTAAGAGATTCGACAAAATGATTGACTGGCTTTGAAAGCTCTTTTTTCATGAGTACATGCATGGTGAACTGGTCATTGACAGTTTTTTAATTTGTTTCAGAAGAACAAAATGATTGAATTCGGACAAACTTTACGAGATTGCAGTAGGGACTGCTAAGGGGATTGCTTACTTACATGAGGAATGCCCGCAGAGAATATATAATCCATTTGAAGATAGAGAAGCTGCAGCAATCCCTACACACGAAAGACTGGTCATGTTTTTACCTTGTTGAAAAATGTGCCTCGAAAGTGATTAACAACTAGATTAGATTTGTTAGTGATTTAAATAATTTGACCATGTCATTAGGGACTTTAAATTTGAAATTTGATTGTTAGTATTATCTGTTGATTTTTAGACTTTAGTGGTATCGTGAGCTCTCTTTTTCTTGGAGGGACATGCATGTGAGTGTTCCAGCACTTGGAAAGAAAACTTCAATCCATTATAGAAATGGATTCTGGAAACGATGTCATTTGTAGCACTTGCTCCACCACCTAAGGTTTGATGGAGAGAATTACTTAGTTTGGGCAGGCTTATTTGGAGGAACATGACCTCTGGGAAGTTGTTGAGGAAGACTGATTTGTAAGTTCTTCCACTGCCCAACTTGATTCTACAAACGGATTTCGGCGGATGATATGTGTGCTCACCTCCTTCGCTTCAAACACTATCAAACTCATCTAATGAATGTTCAATTCGAGTCGCTGCTGATTGGTAAGGAAGGAGATGGAAAAATCTTTATTTTTTATTACTATAATTATATTGCTGATAGATCTCCTTGTTGATGTGAAATAATTGATTTCTTTTGAAGGAGAAACTGTAATGCTGCATGTAAAACGCTTGTTCTTTTTTGTTTGATTTTCTGCTTCGCTTCTATTTTTCTGTCTTCTCTGATTTTAGATAATGCTTTTTCATAATCTTACTTAGTTGTAGAGTTTTTTTTTTTTTTTTTTTTTTTTTGGTAGGAAGGTTTAGAGTTTTTAACTGCTATTTGATGAATCTAGTAGTTTGTTAAAATTGATGAAATAAACATCTATGCCATAACTTTATTTGAAGAGAAACAATGCAGGTGCCTAAGAAAAAATTACTGAACGTAGGAGAATGCTATATATAAAGTTTATTATTAAGCCTATCTTCATTCACAAACTATATAACATAGGTAGGTTTCCGAAAAATAGAGAAAACTAAAACCATATACATACAAACATCCAATAAAAGTGTCCTTGACAGAACACATGTAGCTCTAAATACATTAATTTGAAGTGTGATCATAAGGGTACCTACCTTGAACCTCTTCCAGTATTACGCCGAAAACAGCAGCATTGACAGTCCTTATTAATTAGTATGAGCAATCTCTATCTCATACTTTCTCATAATTGGTGTTGCTTCTCCATAATATGGTGATGAGTTACTTCTTGTTGTGATTGAGTAGTTAGAATCTGAACCAGTCAAATAACAAATCATCGGTATTCCTACACCCGGCGAGTAGAGATATTGGAATGTCTTTGGCTGGCGGCGGTATCAGTACTCCCCCTCCAACATTTTCACCACATTATTCATCGAGGGTCTGTCCTCGGGAGAGTCTTGAGCACACCACAAAAGCAACCATTAGCATTCTTTCTGCTTTCTCCCTATCCTTGTTCTCAACTCCACATTGATCTTTGACTATCTCCTCTCAACACTTCCTTTGTCAAACCCCTCCCAGACCTGTTTAGGAAACCATTTTAAGCTGCTACTTGGACTAACATCTGTGTTCCTCTTCTTCCCTAACTTTCATTTCAAATAAAAGCATCCCGAAACTGTACACGTCGCATTTATGCGTGAATCGGGTGATTCTTCAACAGAAACTCCGGCGCAGAGAAGCCGTGAGTCCCTCTATACCCTGTGACACTAACATGAGTGCTGTCCCTATTGCCAAGCCGCTAGTCCGAAATCTGCAACCTTAGGAGAGAAGCTGGCGTCGAGGAGAACATTACCCGGCTTTATGTCGTAGTGAATTATCCTCTTTTGGCAGTCGTGGTGCAAGTAAGCGAGCTCCTTTTGCTGTTCCTGTCTAATCTCTTCCAATTTTTCCCACTCTATCGACTCTATGCTTCGCTAAACAAAAACTTGTCTAGAGAACCATTATCCATGTATTCATAGACTAGTGCACTCATGATGTGATCAAAACTGAAGCCATAGAGTCTGACTTGTTGATATGGTGCAGGAGTTCTCCTCCAATTGTTCCCACCTCCGCCATGAACTGCTCTTCGACTGCCTTGTCGGAACTTCTACTTAGGACCTTCACTGCAATCTGCATTCCATTTAAACTGTCCTTTGTAGACTATGCCGAACCCTCCAGATCCCAACCTTGTCGAGTAATTATTTGTGAAACCACACAGTTGTTGAGCTGTGAATCTGACTGGCTTCTCCCTTGCTATGTCAAGTAGGAACTGCTCCATTGTCACTGCATCTATCTTGCCAGAACTTCACCACTGGCTCCTGCTGTGGCGCAGCTACGGCGCGGTTATTGTTAATTTGAGACGCCAAATCATTTATGCGAGTTGAGAACTCAGTATTTTTCCAACAATACATCGAATCAACGGAATAAAGCACAGCAAGTGCCACTATAACCACCACAATGTCTTTGCAAAACACCAAGTTTGAACACTGAAATGTATCTCCAACTCTGAATGAATTAAAATTTCATGGACAGCTAAATAACTTACGCACTGTTAACAAGGCGCTCGGGGTCAATGCCGCTTGATGCAAGACTACCACCTGATGGAGTTGGACATTCAATTGGTGCTAAGTTGAGCTAGTAAGTTAAAGATACAGAGATCAGAAACATTAACACAAAGCAAAGTGAATGATATAATTCAAGCTCTAGACTTAGTTCAGATTACTAGAATTTATAAATCAGATAGACACGTCGAAGGTGGTTAAGTTGATGGGTGTATTTATAATAATACCGAAGATTCATGCACCACACTTATATCCGGGGGCGTGGATCTGATCTTTTTGCTAATACAGATATTGTCCCAGATTTAACCGCCTTCGACAAGATCATCCAAAGATGAAATAAATCTCAAACTGATGACTCAACTCATGAACAAACTGCATAAAAAGAAGAAATAGTTCCTACTGACCCTAACAACCACCCAAAACTACAGTTTAATTACCTCATATTCAATCCCTTGAGATCCCATCAACCAAGTTCAAGAAATTCATTCAAAACAAGGCAACAATTCTTTTTCTTTTTTCTTTTTTAAAGTAACAACTTTTATATCAGCAATACTTGAATAACACAAACTAAGTCATGAAAAAACTCACAATTGGCTTGTCCAGGATGCTGCTTTCTATCTTGTTGTGTAAGTTCTTCTTCAATGCTCCAATCTTGATAAATTTGTATACTACACCTACATGGCTTCCCATGTTGACCTGTGTTAACTTGCTTTCCGGGTCAATCAATCAATCAATCAATACAAGTCTTCACTGTCAGTCTTACGAGTCCAAAAGAAAGTTAAAAAGTTCTTTCTCAACATATGTGGAAGTATAACTGTTATTTACTATGTTTTTCTCAATTTCTTTGTCGGCTTTGCTTTGATGGATATGTAAAGAAAATTGGGACCAACATCGTTTGATGGCATATTCTTTGATGGAGAATAAGAACTTTCAAGCTAATTTACAATGAGATGATCAGAGCATAAGTTAATAATACATGTGAAAGGGTTGACTGACCACAAACCATCCATGTATTTCTTCATTTACATTAGCCGATGGGGACAGGTCCAAAACCAGTTTTTTCTTTGAAACTCCCCTCTTGAAGAATTCTTCGTTTGTTCACTATGGCTGACCATTGGACAGATATAGACGATACAGACAATATAGATAACGTTCGCGATGAATTGAATATACTTGGGATTTGTTCTAGTTTTCTTGTTTTTATGTTTCGCTTAAACGACAACATCACGCCACACCACAAGACATCAGCTACCATAAAAGTCCATCCATTGCCAAGACGTAGACGCGTGGGCATACACAGATCCCGACGCATAACGTGTGTGGTCAGTAGCACGGAAGGGCCTTGCGAGCCAACGCTTGTGATGTTACATTGCTGTATTATCGTTTTATTATTATTTTAATTTAATTTTTATTTTTTTCGAAAAAATGGCCGTCCCCCAAAGTAGTGAACATTAGAAATATTTTGACTGATAAGTTTCTCTGCAATATTTTCTAAATTTATGTTTGACAATTGCGATGGTTTAAATTTTTTCGGCCTTTCCTTATTTTTAAACTGCCAACTATTCCAACATGTATATAATTTTTTTTCGGCCTGGCCTTTCTTTATTTAGCATCAATTATTCCAACAAGAGTTAGTCAATCGTAAGTTCCTTTGAATCTTTTGATTATTTGGAAACAGTTCCCAAATTATGTTTTCTTTTGAGTATTGTTTAGTGACTCAGTGATATAAAAAACAAACAGAACCTTGAAGCTCTCTGACAGGTAACAATTCAATGGACCAAATACATTTTTGGTCACATCAAATAGATAAAAAAATAAAATAAAGAGTTTAAAAGAACTATGCCAATTTGACAAAGCCAAAGCATCTATGGTGCTATGGATACTACCAGTGGCACTACCATTAACGGACAAAATTTTAGAAAGGTCCATAGGTCGACTCCAGTTGAAGTCAAAAAAAGATAAATAAAAATCTCAGTCACAAATTTTGACAATGGCAGCACCTTATTTCTTATTGCCATAAGATATTGAAACTATCATCTTCAACTGTTTTCTACATGGCCCAGCAAATCACTAATCTCTTCCTAAGAGGCTTGCTCTCATGGAAAAAAAAAAAAAAAGAGAAGAATTTTGATAAGCATTCCATGCTCATTAACATCTCTTAATCATTTGAATTGAGTGTCTCAGAAATGTGGAAATACATTTGATTATAGGGCCCGAAAACGACTCAAAAACTCGCCTCTTCGGTGGTGGGCCGCCTCAAGAAATATCGCAGGCTATTAGTAAGAACCTGCAAAAAATCGTTGCACATTAACTTCCATACTGATGATAAACAACACCAGAAGCATTTGAACAGCATTTTTACCATTTGGAGAGGCTTAATAATAGCTTTTCCTCGGTAGCTAACATGAAACTTTGCCTTGGCTAATAGACCCTGCGAAAGCTGCGAAAAAAAGTTTGAAAGGGTAACCAACACAATGAAAAAATCAGTGAACTACTAATTCAGTGTCAAACTCTCCAGACTCGACTTGAATACTTATATCAGTAATGATCTTGACAAGATCCACAAGTAATCCAGGGCTATACACGGCACCACATAAAGCAAGCTGCGCAGTTAGAACGGCGCATTTTAGAATGACAAAGCAGATATCCTCTAAAAATCAATAAGCAGCAGCGCAGTAAGAAATCACTTTCTAGAAAAAATTGTAGGTATCAACATCCCCAACTTAGAAGAATCTCGCCAGATTTTCGAATGAGGACCAAAAGTTCATATTTGCTAGGTCTAAAGCCTAAAATAGAAATACTAATCATGATACCTGCGGCCTGGACCTTCATCGGTAATGGTTATATGAGTTGCAATATCCACATCAACCTGAGAAACAAAAGAGTAGCAACTTTAAGTATTCCATAAATTTAATAGACAACAATTGTAGCAAAAAGGATCCAATATGAATGGTCATGTAACCTGCTGCTTTAAAATTAACCCCAAATGCTGCACCCAGGGCCAACTGGGAACTCGATTCCTGGAATATAAATCCGTAAATTAAAAGTCCGCAAATTAACCATACATCAAATGAACTCACTAGACTAGTATTCCCTAGGAATATATCTCAATGCACAAAAAAGACATCGTATATATACGTATAGTAGTAAGGGTGCCCAAAGATATTGGATCAGATTGTTGAGGATAGTTAACCTTATTGCCTCTAAAATTCTTGATCAACAACTTTTCGGCCAGTGTCACTGCAAACACTCTCATTATTGAATCAAGCCATTACAATAAAAACATTTTCGTGTAGGATCAATCACATCTTTATCGGAAGAGTCTGACAAACCCAAGCCACAATTGGTCGCCGTGAAAAATCATTTCAGACTGGATGTTCAAGTACCAAGAATCATGCATGAACATTTTGCCTATCGGATGACTTTCATTCATAAACTGGAAATATTTCTAACAAAGTTTACTGCAAACTACTAATAGTAAAGATATTAAGCATAATGAAGAACTAGGTAATTGACTTAGACTTTTGCTTTAGTGAGGAAAATAACTTGCTAGCCTCCCTGGTTGGCCCAAGAAGACGCTGCTTTGACAACGTTGAGACCAAGGTTCTTAAGTGCGTTCATCTGCAGCAGAAAAAGCACAAAGATTAAGTAATCATTATAAGATATTTTGTCTGTCCGTCAGTTTTGGATTACTAATCTTTTTCCTTCCTTGTGCGTAGTAGTTTCCAGTTTCTACCAAGTATAGTTTAATTTTCTTAGGACCATGGACCCAACTTGAACATTGAGCCATTGGATCTCCATGGAATCCTGATCCAATCCTTTCACCCAGTAAAACCATGTGGTAGTCTACTTTCCGGCTAGAACATTAGATATAATATTTACGAATATTCAGTAAAAAATCACGTATTATCTTTTGAAGACAAAGTTTAGATTTTCTAGGATGCTTGGTAAGTGTAGACTAAAGAAGACTAGTCTTGACTCTTGACAGGAAATGAGGACATAGCAACCAACTAATTCATAGAACAGATCCAAAGGAAGTCTATATAATAACATATATGCATCAGTCATCTTAATGGGGCTATATTTATTAGTACCAGCAGTTCATATGCATATGTTTTAGATGGGAGGAAATTATGACATAATGAAAAAATCATCCATGCAACAATCTGCAAGGCATTACCTTTTGTACCGTATCAAGGAGAGCTCCGAGGCTGGCTACAAAAGTTATCTCTACCACAGTTGCATCTGGATCCGAGTCCTGATCTGACATAAACGACTGAGTGGGGACTGTATCTGTATCACTAGAACTTCCATCCTACTATTCAGAAAATTAGAAACAACTATAAAATACTGACAAATTGTATCACAACCAAAAGAAAGAGGCATGAACTACTACCTCCACAGATGTAGCAGATAGGGCCCATGGTATACATCTGGCCACCTAAGCCCAATTAATCCACAACAACAACAACATAGCCTCACCCCAAATTAACCTGTGTCATTACGACACGATCAAACTTTTCTAATCAGGCTCGATTAAGTGCAATTGATGGTGAGCTTTTCAAACCATTCAAATCCTCATAATTAATGCATCCCATGTTAACTTTGGTCCGCCCCTACCTCGTCGAATTTCTACAAGTTTTTTTATTGAGTCAAGTTTTTAGTTTGGCATTTGTAGAGTCGTCTTCTTGTGTGTGACCAAACCAATCGCAACCGCCTCTTCCCTAATCTTTGTATCAATTGATGCTACTCCTACTTGTTTCCGAATTTCTATATTTCTTATTCTATCTTTACGAGTTTTACCACACATCCACCCCTAAGATCCTCATTTCTCGCTACGTTCATTTTATGTAATTGTTGTTGCTTTACCGCCCAACATTCACTTCCATATAGCATAATCGGCCTAATTGCGGCCCTATAAAATTTTCCTTTTAACTTAGTAGAACATTTCGATCACAAATCAGCCCCCTCGTTGCACCGCCATTTCTTCCATCCACAATTTTCTAATGTGTGACATCATTCTCAATGCTACTTCATCATTTTGTATGATTGATCCTAGATGTATCTAAAGTGGTTTACCTTAGGAACTTCTACTTCCCTAATTTTACCACTCACGTCATCTCGATGTCTAGTGTTTCTAAACTCACAAGCAGCATGTATTCCTGGGCTGGGCCCTACTCAACTTAAAGCCTTTAGATTCTAATGTATTCCTCCAGTAGTTCTAATTTTATTCACTCCATCTTAGCTTCATCCACTAAGACAATATCATCTCGCAAATAGCATACACCAAGGTATATCCTCTTGAATATGTCTAGTTAGTTCATCCATAACTAAAGTAAATAGATATGGGCTTAAAGCCGATCCTTGATGTAGTCCTATCGTAACGGGAAATTCTTTTTGTAGCTCCTCCAAATGTTTTTATACTGTTATTACTCCATCATACATATCCTTAATAGAAGTCTATGTATCTTCCAGCATTGCACTTTTTCTTTCTAACCCAATTAAAGCAACATCTCTAGTGGACCCTATCATATGCTTTTTCTAAATCTACTAATACCATATGAAGATCTTTTCTTTTTCTTCTTATATTTTTCTAACAATCGTCTTTACATAAGGAAAATCAGCCTCCATAGTTGACCTCCCAGCATGAAACCAAATTGGTTCCTTCCGATATTGTTGTTTTCTTCTCTTTAGTCTATTGTCAATTATCCTCTCCCAAAGTTTCAGTGGATCATGTTGACTCTAGTTTGAGCAACTTTGAATGTCTCCTTTGTTTTTGAATATTGGCATAAGCGTTAAGCTTCTTCCTCCAATCCATTGGCATCCGGCTTTGATTTTAAAAACACTCAAACATCAAAGGTACATTTTAAGATATAAAAGAGGTCTCAAATAATCTTTGCGTAAGATGGATCCCCAATCACCCAATAAATCTTGGGAAAAGGAAAAAAAAAAGACTTCAAAAAGGATTATAAAAATAGTGAACAAGAGTTTTAGGAACTCATAAAAACAGACACTTTGAAAACAAAAGGGAGTACAAACTGTTCCCCATTGCATCAATAACCACAGAACTACCCAGTATATTAGCTTATCTTATGAAACAAAATAAAGTAAGACATCCTCCTTAATTGCAGATGCACTCAAAATTCTCTGGAATTTAAAATGCAAAGAGAAGTAGGAAAAGAATTCAGGGTCAAGGAGAAGATCATTCTTGCATAGGAAGAAAAAGAAAGTAAATTAGGCATTGGACAAGTGGTAAATACTATGAAGACATGATTATAAAAATAGGATTGCTAGTAGTATAACTGCAGAAGAAATCATTAGACACTAATACTTTTGAAAGGTACAATCAAAAATAAGGAATCTTAAAATTTCACACAAATGTAAGAGGGATGGTTATAAAGATAGGATTACAAACTACTAAGTAAAATGCAGTCTACATGGTAAATCAGCTCTCTAAGCTAAAAAAAAACACATAAGTGTCAATAATTGGTAATATAAACTTTAATCCAGATCCCACTTCTACAAAGTAGTACAACAATTTTGTTAAGACTTGAAACATCAATCATGAATCACCCAGTCATACATAAATCTTATTAACAAACACAGCTATTGAAGTGTTTCAATTTGAAAACTTAGTCAATTAGACTAAAAATGGCAAATACTTGATTCATTACCAGATTAATGAACACCCATTAAAACAAATAGGGAAGACACACAAAAATTCATACAACCAAAAGGGGTGCAACCAAATTGATTGAAAGAAACAACACTGAAATCTAAGCAACCAAAACCCATAAAACCCAATTACCTCCCTTTGCGAAAACCTCGGCGACGCCCTCGAACCAACCCCAGACCCAAACAACCCTCTCTGGACAACCTCATGATTCACCAACCTATTCTCAAAACTCTTCAAATCACAACACACCATCAAACTCTCCAGCACTCACAGCCAAAGCCATTTCACTCTCAAAAACCAAATAAAAAATTCACTCAAAAAACACAAAACCTGGGGATCAAAAAAAAAAAGAAGAAAAACACTAATCAATCAGCCCTTCTTACAAAGACCCAGTTTTTGTTGTTGTCAATGGTGTGGTGTTGAGAGAGGATACAATGAGACCCAGTTGACAAAACTCCATGGGCTCGCAAAGGGTACGTAGATATGGGTGGAAGACGAAATGGGTATCCTTGGTCTAGTGATTAGTGCCATGAAAACTGGGCTTCTCACACTCTTCTTACTACTGCCTCAAACCCCCGCTACGGTTTCTAGATAATAACGACGTGTTTGGTGTAAGAAAGAGCACCACAGATCTCATCACTTGTTATCTCAATATCGTATACTACATTTCTTACGGTAGTGAGATACGTATACGTATACAGAACGTATTTGCAGTGATGGGTGAAGCAGTTGCAACGGTAGTTTGTAGTTTCTTATCTTATCACGTTATAAAGGCAGCTAGCCCACCACTGTTTTGTCTATGGGGCCTCATCTTGAAAAGCATGTGATTTGATTCTATATTTGTATAAAGTGGGTGGGCTAACATCTGAGTGGCAGAGCTTCGCTCTCTAACACGCTAATTTAAGGCTATGGATGTGTTGACTTCGAAACGTACCACGCACTCCTTTCGCCCTTCGATTTTCCAAAGGCGGATGACTGAGGAAAGTAAAATTGGAAAGAAAAAAATGGAGCCTTAGAGTGAGTGAAGTTTAGACTTGAGATTAGTTGAGGGTCTTCTTAATTCATGGGGGATTGAAGTTGATTAATGGGGTCTATTATAGTCGAAAACAATTAGATCATATTGAAAATTAATGGTTTTGATTTGGGTTTCTAGTCTTTGAGTGCCTTCACTAGGGGAAAACCAGCTCATCTAACTGTCTCTCTCATGGAGGTGGTGGACGATGGGCTTCAGAATCACCTACCTGGATGTCCTGTGGTGTGCCATCTGCATACACATGAACACAGGTACACTTAATTAGATTTCCAAAGTGAGTCTTCCGGACTATTTTCCATTTGGATTTGTACAGTAAAGGGTGGCACAGACAAAATGTAAGGATTTTTTTTACATTGTATACGCTAATATCCAGACAAACCCGACTATTTCCACGGTGCCTTTCATGAAATCGGCCAGATATTAAACGCCTTTGACAGTAAAACAGTGATTAATGTTGACCTGTATGTAAACGTACAGACACTATCTTCTCAAGTTTTTTTTACCAACACAAAATTAAGTTCAATACAAACAGCATTCCACCACTAAGCTAGGCCAAGTTTGAAGAGCATGATTGAAACCTTGTATAGACAGGCAGTCCTGTTTGTTATTAGCTTTTACCAATGTGTATGGAAGTTCATCAGTTGTTTTAATATGGGACGTTCTTGGGAAGATTTTCGATGACATTACTCTTCATTCTGATTCTGCTTCGCGATAGCATCTACCCGCTGTCGGTTAATCTCCTTTCAACACTTTCTTAATTCTCACAATTTGTTCTTTGGATTGCACTGTCGTCAAGCCCATGCTTCTATACCTGATATTTAAAAAAAAAACAAAAAAAAATATCATAATCAGAATCCACAACTATATATTGCTTCATTATAAAGCATGGACAAGAGAAAGAATAACAGCAAACCTTGATGCCAATGCAACAGCAAGAGGTATATCCTTAGAAGGGAGATACCGTCGTGGTTTTTGGACGATAGTAGCTTAAGAATTCTCGAGATCCTAAAGTCTCGATAGAGGATCCGCTCTCATGTTTTGTTGTTATCACAAGCTCCGCACCCCCACTCCCAAGTTCGACGTTGCTGGCTAGATCGCTCTGATAACACCAACTCTTTTACCATCTGCATCAACGTAATTGCGCAAGAGAGGAGCACCACATTTGTACTCCAAAAAGGTATTGCAGGTATGCGGTTTCAAAAGGGCTTTGCCCAAAATTGTTTGGAAACTTCCCAAAACTCATACCAATCCAGGAAAAGAAAAATCTTGAGAGAAGACCATACCTACTGCCAGACCGTAAAAATCCTCCAGCTCAGCTTCCTCATCATCGCCCTCCATCGCGCCATAACGTACCTTGCAATGACTCTTTGTCGCCATGTGCTTCCTCACACCCTCCAAGCTGCTAAAAGGTTGGCATTTGTCGTTGCAATACAAACATACAAAATCCCTCCTCACCTGAATACAAGTTGCAATAACAATGAGGAGATGATATAAACAAAGTTAGAAAAACTTAAAAGGCAAGCCTGAATAAGCATCAAAAATAGTTTATGCATCCTTGTACCTTTAATCCAAGATATGTAAGCAAAACCCTTGGGATCCTTCAGATTCTGCATCATGGCCGGGAATGAAAAATCCATGATGTTTGTGCATGTGAACCATGCAGCTTTCGATCGTTTTGTGTTTTAAGTCACACATGAAGCAACATGAAGTTGATCTACTTCCTCGCCGGTATCCATATCCTCGTCCGACCCATCATCATCCACATTCAGATTAGTCACTGACCAGCTGTTTCACCAACCAAATCCTCATCATCCAACCAACTTCCTCCCATTCGTCTTCACTATCATCACTCTCTTCCTCCACTACCCCTTTTCTGCGGAGCATTTTTGTGCAAAATCTGGGAAGGCATAGGCTTTATAACAGTAACACCCAAGTTTTGAGGACCAAATGTACCCTGAGATGCTCTCATAATATGACTACGGGACTTAAGATGTTGCTCGTGAGCTTTCAAGCTTCTATACTCTTTTCCGCAGTGCCGTTAATAACTATATAGCATAGGTGCTTCATTCAGCTTTTTCTCTTCTTGAGCCAATGCAGATTGCCTAGTAAGAAACAAAACACGTCACTCCTGGAAAGTACCTGCAACCTGATCAAAGACAGTTCACGTCTCAGACTACATCTCCATTAAAAAAAATTAATTAATTATTTCATTCAACGAATTGATTATAAAACATATAAAGAATTTCCATAGCCCACTATTAAGGGCATCAAATCAATGGGTTGCAAAAGTTTTAGCCATATAGTAGACCCTAACTAATTTGGGGTTGTAGTTGTTCCATTTCAATCAATAAATTTGGAAACAAATGAACTGGGCACCATTGATCTTGAATCTACATTTGCTGCACGTTGGAATGGAGCATCATTGAATTTGACTCTACATTTTGCTTAACAAAGGAATTGGGCATCATTGAATTTGACTCTCTACATATGCTTAACAAAGGAATTGGGCATCAATGAATTTGAATCTACATTTGCTTAACCAAACCTAACAACATGTTCTTCCATTGCGCTTGATTTAGTGCAATTAATGGCGAACTTTTCAAATCATCAATAGCATGTCAACAGTCAAACAATTTTCAACAACTCAAGAGCCCCTACTCCCACAACAAAATCTCAATCAGCACCAAAACCCTAATCTTGAAATTAAAGAATTTCATGCAATTCATAGATTTACCCATCAAAGGAAAAACCCCAATCTCCTAATCAAAACCCTAAATAAATCCACAAAATCAACAATCATTCAACCAAATCAAGCAATTCAGAACTCGAAAGAATCGTCAAGAAAACCCTAGTTTTATTTGATAAAGTGCGGCACCTTTCGCTGGAGATTGTAGCGGTGCCATTCGGATTTGTAGTGGAGCTTCTGCTGCGACTCGTCCTCGAATTCTGAGTTGCAAAGCGCTGCACGTCAATGTCGGCATCGATGCGAATTTGCGATTCTCTGGTTTTGGATTCGGAATTGAAAAATGTGTGAAATCTAGGGTTTTATGTGGAGCGTGAGCGAGAGGGTTCGGTGACGGACGTCGACGCGGATCTCGATGTACGCTTCGTTTCGGTCAAACTTGTTGACCAAAGCGATGACGCTTGGTACAGACTACAGAGTATAGGATTTTTTAAAATTCATGACCGCTAAGGGCACCCCACCAATTCAGCTTAATGCACTCCAGATTTTTCTCATTTTCCCATCTAAAATGTAAATGTCTATTTTGCCCCTTCATATATACTCACTCAAAACCCTCTAATAAATCATTTTCACTGCAAATCGATATAACCCACCACCTTCGATCATAAGTGAAACCTAAAGTTATCAAGTGGATAACAATGTTCAATAAACTATAATAAGCTTTGAAGGAACTGCTTTTTTAGATCAAAAGTCGAAATTGATGATTTTGTTTGTCAACATAGGGTTTCTCAAATTTTTTAACGCTTTTTCTCAATAGTATCGCCATTGATTCGGCCTACCGCAGACTCGGTGAGTTATGCAAACGTCTCTGGCCAACATCCACCGAGAAAGGAATAAAAGTTTTGGCAATGGACAACCGAGAGAAATGTTACGCTCTCGGCTGTACATCAATCGACATGACATAAAACTATACACTTCGACTTACTCTCGTGATTTTAAGCATCTGAGATCTAATAATAAAAGTCTCGCCCCATTGACAACCGAGATCTATCTTACACTCTCTGCTGTACATCACCGAATAACAAAATTTTCCTAAGTCTCGCCATGTTTAACGAGACCGTAAACAAAATTTCTCAGCCCGTGGCCGAGAACCACGACTTTCCAATAAATGCACCATTAAAATGCACCGTCACACAAACATAACACCCACTCTACCAAATGCAACTTAATTAGACTATCAACGTGCCTTCAAACGATCGATTTCAAGACTATCGATGTGTGAACGAAAAACTTGAAACGAGCCCTAACTTGGTGACGAAATCGACCAAACCCTGTGGAAGCCTTCAAACTCGAAAAACGTCCTACAACAGAGGAGAGAGAGAAAGGTGGTAGGGAACGAAGACAACTTAGATTCTAGGATTGCTAGGTGGTTAGTTGTCACACGAGAAATGGGGAAAGCCAAGCAAGAGGACTGGTGGTGGGGTGCCTCTCAGAACATTAATCCGGCACCCAGATTCTGGATTGCAGCAGGTGGGGTATTTTGGGTGATTTCGGGTCTAATTTTTTGGTGCCCTGTGTAAATTGGTTAGGTGCCCACATTAATCGGGTGCCTTCATGAATTGCGTGGGGTGCCCTTAGCGGTAAGTTTGTTGCTAGTCATTGTTTTAGTTTGTCTTTTTAAAATTTTTTAACATTATTTTGTTACGTGCATATTTATACGCAAATAAGGTAGATTTTATTAAAATTTGTGAAGTTCACACATCTCAATCAAATTTAAACCATTATGTAGCAAATGTATGTTCTCGTGAAATATTAGATTATCATCTTCCTATACAAATAGCGGTTTTGATGGGAGCCAGTGCTAAGACATGTGTATATCTCTGCTGACACCAACCAACGCAATGCGCTATGTCTCAATCATTTGAGTCCAAGATCCTATGTTAATTGGTCTTGGCTTCCTATCGAGACTGAAACATACCGTCGATTGATGATAATCTAATAGTAGTCTATGTCTAAATCGCGAATGTTGCGTTATAGACACTACAATCTTGCACACGCAGCACCCCATTGTTCGGTAGAGAGGCAACTATGTCGTTTTCAAGTTTACGCTTTAATGTAAATCCAATTAAAAAGAAAAAATAGGGTGCCTTCGCAAATGTTCAGGTGTTTATAGCGCTTTAATTCTTATTATATTTAGTTTGGTAATTGTGACAATTATATTTTTTAACATTTATAGAGATGAGATTCATTCATCAACAACCCAGTAATTCAAATGATAAAATACTTAGGATATAAGTACTCCTTCAATTGAGAGCAATGGGGTATCTGCTTTTCCAAAACATTATAGAAAGAGATTTTGACGGGTATTACCCGTACGCGTTCAATCAATATAATTAAAGTGTGACTAGCATGAGAGACTATACATTCGCTTGTTATACAAATATTCAATGTAATAGATTGCTTTGCAGGACCTTTTTCGTCCAAAAAAAAATAAAAAATCATTGTAGTACCAAAATAAAGATAAAAAAAAATGATTTGGTGACTCATTTTGGACACTTGAAAAACTCGCATATTCGTGTGCAAGATTGATTGATACAGTCAGCATGACAACTTTGTCACACCCAACAATTAAGGACTTAATCGATAATAACCATTCGTGCAAAGCTCGGGATGCAAGCACACACAAATCTTTGTAATAACACGTAAGTTGAAGGTACATAAGCAGCTCACATAATCTAATGTAAAGTTGAGGTGGGATCTTTACCTATTGTCATTCTAACATTTTTTGGATAGAAAATGCTAAAAATGACGCTCCAAAACGACACCTTAAGCTGACACTCCTGACGTGGCATTAAAGTCTGTATTAATGGGTACGTTTTAAGATAAACCACACACTCAGTTTTTACGTAGAGAGCAGCGCATCACTTGCCAAGTGCCATCAAGAGGTGGGATTCAAGCTATTTTCCTTTCCACTTAACGTCACGTTAGTGGGAACTGTCCCGCCCAATCTGCCAAATTCTAGCGGGAAAACGTCATAAATTGGCGGGAACTCCCCACTATATTTATTGCTTCCGCTCTCACAAACCCAAATTTCAAATTCTCTATCTCTCTCTCTCTCTAGAGCTCCAGCCACCACAGCCACCATGTACGGCAGCCAATTCGACGGCAACGCGGCGTTCTCCGGCGGCGGATTCATGCTCCTCACAGGCCACCCATCAATCGATCTTGCCTTCTCTCCCGCCAAGGTAAACCCTAAACCCTAACTCCATCTCTCCCAATCAATCCCTTCATTTCCTCATTTGTTCACAGAATCGCGACTCCCAAGGACTGCTCCCGCTCACAGTGAAGCAGATCAACGACGCCTTCAACTCCAGCGACGACAAGTCCACTTTCACCGTCGACGGTGTCGACGTCAACAATGTAAGTTTCATTTCTTCAAAAGTTGACACCTTTTTTAGGTTTCATTCATTGATTTCAAAGCTTTGATTGATTGATTGATTTGGGCGTTTTTTTTAGGGCTTCTTTGGTTTGATGTGTTTTTGGGGGTTTTGTTTAGGTTACACTTGTGGGGGTGGTTTCTGAACAAGGCGGAGAGGGTGACGGAGGTGTCGTTTTGTGTCTTGGATGATGGGACTGGGCGGATCGATTGTCATCGGTGGTGGGTTTTTGTCGTTTTGATTGGTTTGGTTTGATTTGTTGTTGTTCGCTGAATTTGTGTTTTTTTTTTTATTGTTGTGAAGGATGAATGAGAGTATTGATTCTAAGGAGATGGAGGAGATAAGGTGAGGTATTTGATTAACGCCCGAATTAGTCGGTTCGATTGCTTGCGCATTATTTGTTCAATTTTTCATGTTTTTGTTGAAGTATTGCATGGAATAGTTGGTTGCTCAGAAGAGGAAGAAAGTTTTTTGTTATGAAAATCCAGTGTTGTGAATTATTCATCAACTGAAACAGTTTGTGAAAATCACCTGGAACTGATGGTTCAATCACCCGATTGTCTTTGATTCGAACTGTTGCATTGTGCTGTGCTAAAAACCGCATAGCGAGTGGCACTGTTGCTTGCTTTCACAGTCCACCCTGACCCGTGTAAAAATCATCCACAACTGGGGGAGTGTATCCTCAGCTCATCAAAATGGCAAGAAAATCACCCTCTTATTCATTGGGCAAAATCTGCACATTTGGAGTCTTAGTCCAATTGTTCTTAATCTAGTTGTAAGACAGAGTTTTCTTTCTTTTTCTAAACTATAGCTGTAGATGTATTTTACATTAGGATGAAATTGTATTTGTTTGTAATCAGTGAAACAGTTTGTTCATTCTTTTTGCTTATTTTTCTTTGAACAAGATATGTAACAATTTCTTTCATTAGGGACTGATCTATGTTAGAATACATGGGCACTTGAAAGGTTTTCAGGGCAAAAGGCAGTATTTGGTTGTCTTTTCATAGGCATGCTCTAATTGATGCACTATTCCTTCCCTCATTGCTTTAAATTATATTTAATGAATTGAATGATACTTTTCATTTTTGTGAACTATTTCATTTGACTATATCGTACTGGTGAATTATCATTCATTATTTATTAGTGTTAGGATGTGTTAAAAGAAGCATGAAATTGCTAATGAAAGAAATGCAGAATTGGGAAGAAATGGTCCCCGAAGATGATTGACAAATAATTACATTATCAAACTTAAAGGAGTTGAGATTCATATTTAGTTACTTTAGGTTTTCAAATTTCAAACCATGCAACTCAAGCTTTATTCATGTTAACACATGTGAATAAGTACTTTTAAAAGTAATCATATCATTTTTCTAATACTTTTGACCAAATCTATTGTCCCTTGCGAGAGTAGATATATGATGTAGATGCACTTTGTTAAAAGGACGCCATGTTCCACAATGATATATTTTCTATCTTGTAACGTTGTAAGATATGCTTAAATGTTTAGACTTATTAGTACTCAAGGACTGAGAATTTGGCTCTGTGACACATTTAGATATTTAGTCTTCTATCACTCAAGGATTTAAAATTCTTTTTATCTGAATCTTTGATCTTACTAAAATTTGGAGTAAATTAGTTTTGGAAGTCTCATATGGTTCATGGAATCCTTGTAGACATTACCAGCTTCGTTCAAGTGCTAGTCACTTTTATAGTTTTGTCAAGGCTCATTGAAATCACTTTTAAAAGGAAGTGTATACAATATTTTATGTCCATTTTCTCTTTGTGCTAGTTCTAATTATTTTCTCAACACATGATTTTTAATGTCCGAAAAATCATTACCTTTATATTGAGGCTTCTTTTGTTGACTCCTTCAGATATGGATTTTTAAGAGCTTTATCACTCAACTTTTTGCTCCAGGCCTGTGAAGGACTTCAATGAAATTGCATGTCACTTCATAGAGCTCTATCTTATGTGCATGTACACAACACTAAGGCACATGGGTAACTTCCAAAACACTTGGTTGATTATGTAATAAAATTGGACTATGTTCATCTCAATAAGTCAAGTTCGCCAGTTGATATATCTCATGTTTCCAATCAAATGATAGAAAGTGCATGGGTAGCAACTAAACTTCCGCCTCGTAACACTCCCATAAAAAGTGGATCAACGGGATATCAAGTTGCCACCCCAAACCTGGGCAGAAGACAACTCAGAGCTTGTATGTCCCTATAGCTAACTTGTTTTTGTATTTCCCTTTAATTTTATTTTTTATTTTTCCTTTTCTTAGTTTTCTGCACAATTTGGATTTGGGGAGTCAAGGGTATTGATAAAAAAATCCTTGATTATTTATAACAGTCGCTGCAAAACTGTAAGTCTGCAATGCCACTATTTTTCAATCATGTTCTTTTTAGTTTTTTCTATAATTGACATTTTTGCCATGGTAACAAAATGCATAATGTGATCCTTTTTTTTTTTTTTTTAGCATTTCATATAATAAACTCATAGAATGCAACGGTCGTATTATGTAAGTGTACAGTGGATCAGTACGGTGAGATAATATGTGATTGAGGGTATAGTGGTCAATAGCAAAAATCTTGGTTCATGACACCAAATGCCAGTAGGTTTACACGAATGCAGATCTTTAGAGTAATTATTCTGTCCTTTCTTGACCTTGGTCAGACATAAAAGTAATTAGATGGCGTCGAGCCTGCTGGTGATAGTTTCTCGGTCATTCATTGGATCTTTTTTTACCATTTAGCAGTTTACTGCCATCACCTTTATAATTCCGCTTCTAATGTCATAGATATTCGACACTTAATCTTTGGTCAGGATATTAAATAATGTTATCTTGGTTTTGCATGAGCATTGCTATCAAGCATTTTACTATTTGGCCCTTTTTTCTGCAGTAATCTGGAAAAGGGCATTCACCGGGATGAACTGGTTCGGGAGCTTAAAGTTCCATTGGATAAAATCACAGAATCTTCAATTATCTCTATCTTTAGTTTTCTTTT
The DNA here is from genome assembly GCA_039657325.1 of Stephania cephalantha. Lineage (NCBI taxonomy): Eukaryota > Viridiplantae > Streptophyta > Magnoliopsida > Ranunculales > Menispermaceae > Stephania > Stephania cephalantha. The sequence continues at coordinate 1,657,068 of CM077576.1, read as the reverse complement.
ACCATATGTGGTTTCCAACTCGTTCTCTTCTTTAAAATTGACAGGGAATCTATTAGATCTCTTGAAGAGAATATGGTGCAATCTACTCCACGATTGATGATTGCCACTACAAATCCACTGTAAATGGTTGATATTTCAGTAAACTTACAAAGTTAATGTAAATGATTTTCTTTTTGGAGAGGACTTGGTTTGTTCTGCTGCAATCCTTTCATTGATAAACTTCTTAAATATGATTAACTAGGATAGTTTATGGCTGAAGAGTTTCTGTTTCCGTTTTTCTTTATGAATACAGTTTGTTCAGATTCTGAAATCAGCTTTATTATTCGCTCTTTTGAGATAGAGGCTTTGTTTTACATGCTCTTTCTAGTTTTATTGTGATTCTTTATTTATTTACTTTTTGTTTTTGAGAATATTGTCATTTCGATATTGCTTGAAAATGCCAAATTTTGTCAATAGGTAATGGGTCCTCCATGTATGATGTAATTGGTATGGAGCAAAGTTTTTCTTCACCCTATTTTTATGGGCGGCCTTCGTTTTTTATTCCTTATGTCAGGATCAAGCTCTAGCTGTTAACCTCTCGCGAAAATTGGTTTGTTTTGGTTCAATTGCGTGCAGAGAATGGATTAAAAGGTGTGCTGAAGTCTTCTTCATTGTTTGAGCCTGTTGCAATTTGTATACATCTTTTTGTGCTGCAGTTTCTCTTCTTAATCTTTTTACTACTTCCCTACTGAACAAAACTCGTGATGGCGATTTTCCTTGCCCTTGATCTTTTGTTAATATATTTAGATATTGTTGATAAAGATGCTTTTTTCTAGCTAAGTAGTAACAACTGTGGTGCATGTGGCCAGTGCTGTACAAAGATCCCAAATCTAACCCTCCAATAGGTTTAGATTAGTAAATGGAATTCATGTGGTCTTTCTTGTCATCATCACTAATGCTGCTGTAGTTCATGGTGATGTTTATAGGATTCTAAAGAATTAGATTTGTCCTTTCTTCAATTTATTTTGATGAATCTCTGCAGGTTCACAAGGTTTTCTGTTGATAGTTACCTCTAGCCTATTTTGTTTCAGCTTTATGTTTGGTGACCCTAATATGCTATTAAGGTTACGTTTGTTTGGTTTCTTCCAACTTGTACTTGAAGCCAATTTCCTCCGGCCAGCCTAAATTTGCCTTACTCTATGCCTTTCATCCCGCCAGTACTTGCGAAGGACCATGGAGTTTTAATTCATACAACCAAATTGTCTTATTAGGTAAGATGACTAAGTCCAATAGTTAAATCTAGTTAAAGTTTTTTTTCCTGATAATTCATAAGCAAGAGGTCTCAATTGTGAAGCCTTAGTCATTCATTAACTTTAACTCATCCTTGGACTAGGATTTAATGATGCAAATCAGAGTGTGTTAGATTTTCAGGATTTCATATTTATTAGATGAGATTGTTAGAGTTTGTGTTAGATTAAGATTTCTTATTTATTAGAGATATATATATATATATTACATAGAGTTTTAGTTAAATTAGAAGTCATTATTAGAATATGAATTCTACTTGGAGTCAAATAATATGTTAACTTAATTAGGTTTAATATATAAAGGCTTAATCAGTTGTTAAAAAGGGGTTGATTATTTGATGAATAAAAATTGGGTTTTAAGAGAGAATATCTTTGTGTGTTTTTGTTTTTTGAATTTTATGCGTTCGATCACAAAGCTTAGAAACGCTGCTTCTTCACTGTGTATTCATGGAATCAACGACCGTTGCTAGTGTGTTATCTTTTTCTCTTTCAGAGAAATTTTGCTTTTAATTCGTCAATACTTCGCTACATCATTTAATGCCTCCTAATAAACCAGGTAAGCATGTGGGGAGATTTTCTTTTGATTGACTTTGTTGGTATTATTAGGGACAAATAACAATTATAAAGAAAATAGTAGTTATTGTAGGTAAATAGCATATATAGTGTATTTATGCTTGTATGACACATCTCTACCTAATTTTTTCATTATACTTCTTGCCATCTCTTACAGTAATAGTAATATACAAATGCTCCAAAACCAATGGGCTCATCTGATTTTATAGGACCTGCCCAGTTCAGCAACTTTTTAGAACAAAAGGATTTCTCATGAAACTACTCTAGAATCTTGTCCTCACATAAAAGTTCATCCACCTAACTTCATAAACTGAGTAATCTACATATTCTACACATACATATTTCTTCATGATTTGGCTAAGTTCCACATTGCATATTTTATGTTCTGAAGTGCAGTAGTCCCCACTAAACAGCCAGGCAATGTACTTGCTCAGCCCAACTGCCACAATCCTCAAATCTGGCTTAAAACCCTTGAAAAAACTGCTATACATGTACATGTCATCTCCAATGCATAGGATGCTCTCAAACATGTGTTTATAATAAGTTAAGCTCTGTTGTATAATCCTTGTCACGCTATGCAGACTTTGGGACCATTGATTTTTAAATACACACTAATTCTTGATGTGGGGACTACAAATGCTCAGTTAGTAGTGCCTTTTAGGTGCCAGTTGTGATGGCCTTATCCATCTTGGTCTCTTGAGTTTGGAGACAAGGTTAACTGCCCAAGTTGTGATTCTCTTTCAAGAATGTTAAAGCTTGTTAATCTTAAAGTCCTAAGATAGTTTGTGTGTGGTACCTGGTTGGACTGGTACATTAGAGGGGACCAAATTCAACTTCTTTATTGCATGTCAGATGGAAGAAGTTGTTTTAGTTACAACAGTAGTGCCTTAAATGAATGTTTTTTAGCAAGCTTCTTATTTGGCGAGTATTAATGTCAATTTTAAGTTTTGTACGGCAAAACTAGCTGATAATCTAAATAAAGCTAAACCTCTTGTCATTGGCCTCTATTTTCAAGAACCGAAGTCTTAAACATTTCCTAAAAGTTTCACCATTTTTTGAACTACATACCAATGTTGTTGATTGTTAATTTGTTAATGGCATTTGAGGGAGGTTTAACAATATTCTTAATGTGCATTAAGTTGTGTATCCTCAAGAGCTCATCATTAGTAATGGACTTAGGGCTAGTGTATTGAAAATACATCTTTATAGTTATATGCACTCAAATGTATATGTACAAGTTCATTCTTTATAAACTACATAAGTTTCTTTATTAACTGCAACTAATTGCTGGTTCAAATGAGCTGCCTGTCGACAAGTTGAGAGGCGACGTACGAACATGAGCTCTCGCTTTCATATTTTAGATCATCAAAACCTAGAAAACCTATTCTTCATCTTCTTCCTCTTCTTGTAATCTTCCAATTCTCTTTAACCATTTCCCCATCCACCATTACTTCTAGCACCTGCAAACTTTTAAGCATTGTTACATCTCAAGTCCTGACCAAATGCTACACTCAATAATTGACATGTCTCATGGAGCATCCCAGTCATGCTAAACCTTCTTTTACATATATTGCCAGTCAATAGCATGGCCCCGAGGGGATGTAGTGCAGCATAACCAGATGCGCACCTGGTCCTGCCAAGGTAGATTCTAGATTTCCAACTTGCTAGATACATCATATCCCCTTAGTTTATTTCAGGTTAGGGATTAGCGTCGACTAACTCTCATGGAATTGGCCGATCTAAGTTACATTTCTCTTATGTTTAGAAAGAGAGAAAAAAAAAAGGGATAGGAAGGGTTAAACAAGGTAGAAGGAGCTTTTTAATTCTTAACATTGACAAGGAACAAAGTCCCAAGTCAAACAAGGCAATTGCAAGTTTCTTAAGTTTTGATGGTTGGTGATGGTGCTGCATTATATTAGTAAGTAAGGAGGTTTTTGTACTACTAGTCTTTTGGCTGGTCAACTACTGGGGTTCAATTAGGTTCATGTAAGCAGCTAAAGTTGTGATGTCACTATTTTCTTTAAGGGTTATATCTCTTTCAGTTTGAATAAATTTAGGTTGTATAACCTAACAAGCCCTGAAAATGAGCAATAAGAAAAAGATTGAGAACCAAATCTTATCTTTCTGTCAAAAATAGGTGCCTAATTCAAGCGTTTCCGAAAGCTACCTTTCATACACCTTGAGACTATTAAATACAACTTAATAGTGTACTAATGCTTACTGTCAATCTAGAGTCTCAATCTATGAATGTTCGAAGCTTAAAACTGAATTTAGCATCTCTAATTAGTTGTTTGATATAGGCTTGTACCATAATCAGTTGACTAATGGCTAGGCAACTATGAAACTGTAGAATCCAGTAGGATAAAAATTAAGTACCTCAGTCATCGCCGGACGCTACGCCGAGGAAGCTCTAACGCAAAGGGATGCAGTGAAAGCAAGCTCTATCCAACTGTATAATGTCATAGTCCCCACCAAGCCTTCGCATCTACTAGCTTTTCTAGCTCCTCTCATTCAATAGAGGCTTCGCCTGTCACGTTCCATGTCAAAAAATGAGTTAATGATTATGCTAAACTGTTATCAAAGATCAAATCAAACACAAATGCAGATGTAGTTGCTCTCCTAAACTTTCAATTACACAAGCTCAGGCAAAGTCCCTCAAATTATTTCTCAAGGTAGGTCCTGCCATCACAAGCAAACTAAAAATCAAACCAATTTATTTTCTCCAAAAAAAAGGTGAAAGTGATCGAGACAGTAGAAAATCTGCTATACCCAGCTAAGCTGCTCTGATGCGGGAACCAATAGACGGCTTTGCGTACAGAGATTATTCTCGCTAGTAACACCCTGAATGCGAAGCATATCCGTCTTCTCGTCGACGATCCTGTGCATGAAGTATTCAGGAGCTAAGTACCTGAAAATGTGAAGTTAGTTTCATATACATTATGTACTCTGCAATTGCACAAACAATGGAAACAAAATTTGTTATCAAAATTGCTATGATGACCCCAATGTGTCTTCAATGGGTAGAATAGAATGGTGAGTCCAGCCAGATGGAAGCCACTTAGCCAAGCCAAAATCTGAAATCTGAATCATCAATGAAGCAAATATCAAGCTTTAGAGAGAAATTCACTTAAAATCTGATTTTATTTTTAATCAAAAGGGAAGAATTCAAGACCTGTGGTTCATAATCTGCAGTAGAGAAGAAACATTGGATGCCTTGATGTCTCTATGAATTATCCTTCTCTGGCATCCCTTGTGCAAGTAATGGAGTCCCCGCGCCGTCCTGACCAGTGATTTTGTGCCCACTTTCCAATCCATGCAGGCAGCAACTTCTCAACTATTAAAGATCATTCACTAAGAAATCATTGACACAACAAATATGTGTGCATAAAATGTACTATTTTTTTTTTTTTTATTTACCATGAAGGAACAGAAGCCACAGACCCATGAAGAGAGAACTCAAAAATGAGGTGAAGGCCATTGGTTTGGCTTGAATAACCCAACAATGAGGACACATTTGGGTGACAAACATACTATTGTTCCAAGCTCAGTCAAGAAATCTTTCTCCTTTTGTTCATCACTATTCTTGTAAGTCTCTTTCACAGCAATCACTTGAATCATCTCTCATGATCCCCTTTGTACACCTCTCTGCATACCCACCTCTCCCCACCATGTTGACTATCACATATACATTAAACCCAAAACCCAAAATTTCATCAACAACAACCACAACAAGCAACAACAACCAAAAAAAAGAAAGTGAAGTTAGCTAAGAAACCAAACCTAAACAAAACCCATATGTGGCTTCAAAGATTTGGTCATAAGAGAAGCATTTCCAAGTGGGTTTTTGATGAGATAGAGGAATCTTGAGCTTTGTTGTTTCATTGTTGTGGTCTTCAACATATTCTTTGTTGGAGGAGGAGGAGGAGGAGGAGAAGAAGAAGAGTCTCTTAAAGCTGCCCTTCCTTAGAAACAATGGTGGCATTTTTCTAGGCCTCTATCTTAGGAACTATGATATGTACTTTTTGAGCTTCTTTCTATGTTTCTGAGAGGATGAGAGAGCACATGAAGCTTTGTGTGTTTTGTATGTATTAGCCTTCCAAGCTGTGTAGATGGAAGGTAATAGAGCAGTTGAAGGGGTAGATGGAAGTGAGAAGGTGTTTGCCTATAAATGATGGTTTAGAATTCTAGAGGATAGTATTGAGCTATATGTAGGGAGGGAATCATGCCACATCCTAGGCAAGAATAGTCTTTAATGATGCATTTGGTAGAGAAGAATAGTTCCATGTGGTTCTCAGAGGCTTGGGCTGTGTTTTGAGCCATGATTGTAAAATAGTTTTTAAGTCTAGAAACAGAAACATGTTGTGTTGCCCCAGGGTAGGACACGTACTCGTTGGCCGCCCTTGATTCTCGAGGCGCGCCTCCAAACCGAGGTATATAAAGGGCGGAGGCGGACGATGAGTGTGTGCCGCACCTGTGTGTTCTAAATAGGGCATCCTAGCATTCTCCATAAAAAAAGAAGACTAGTCTATCAAAAATATTTTTTTTTTGTTAAATCGGGGTTGTGGCGTCGATGGTTTAGGACGCTTCATCCTTAACTAGTGATCTCGAGTTCAAGTTTTGGGTATAGAGTTGTTTTTAATACCCGTAAGCCCGAGTTTTACTGCCACCTAGTGGTCTTACTCAGCTCGAGCACAAATTTATGAGGTCGATTGGGTCTTGACATTGCATGTTCGATCTGATTCACAATAATAATAATAATAATAATATAATAAATCAATTCATACATTACCCCTCAAACTTGCATAGAGTGAGACTCAAACTCTCGACCTCATAAAAAAATGTATTTTACAGTCAATTTAATAATTAACCTAGCGGGATATAATCTTCCTATAAATTTAATAAAACGAGCTACAAAAAACATGTGTCACCTCAGTGATTTGAACAAATTTCTCTATGTTTTATTATAAGTGGCTAGTTTCTATTTTTTATTTTATTTTATATCATCTCTATGTTTTATTATACATACATTCAAGAGACAACTGTTCTCAAATAAGTAGTCCTATGGGAACAAAATATATAAACTATAGAAACATGATTTGTATAGTTCTTGGATATTAATTATTGAAAACTAGTAAGGTCGCATAGGTGGCCTTCAACTGTGATGACAACTGAAAATGCTCCTTTACTTCTTTGTTAATATTTTTTATTTCATTTGGGCATGACTTACACATACATGAAGACAAACCTAATATATATTTTTTGTAGAATATAAGTTGATTAATCAAAAACTTGTTGGGCATTAGGAATTCTTCCACTTGTCAATGGACATGTGGCAGCTTCTATTAAGACATTTTTTGTTTTAATTTCGATGCTTTCAAGTATCTAATCATTTGTTGAAAAACAAAAGAAAGTATCTAATCATGCTGGATTAAATGGAAAACATGAAGAAAATATGTACTATTTGGAATTCAACTCCAAATTAAACAGACAAGAAAATCATATAAGTATAATTAGTGATTGGTAGAACAATTCAAGTCTATATATAGAGATCTACGTAGTTACGTCGGCTTATTGAGTTCACTTATTTGATTTGTTATGATCGATCTAAGTTTTTTAGGTCTACTATATTTAGTCAGATCTATTCTCACAACGTTAGTATGCTTGTAATTGCTCCTAATGAGCTTATACTTTATGAGCTTATAATCGGGACAAAAATGTCTTTTAAGAGGACATAATTGCTCTTTATGGGCATATAATCGCTTATTTGAGCTTCAAAAATATGCACGCTTTAATTAATTTAAATTAAAATAAGCTTTTTAAGACGCTTATATTGATACTACTTATTGTTTGTTAGGAGATTTTAGGTCAAGATTTATAGAGAACTTATATTGATGTAATTAACTTATTGTTTTATCATTTATTAATTGAAAAATTACAATAATATGTGAATTGTTGGGGTAAGGGTAAGAAAGGGGTAGATCGAAGCTTATTTGAGACACATTAATTATGAGGAATTTAAATAATTCAAAAAACACACGTTAATCAAATGCAATAGAAAAGTTTGATCCCCACCACATGAAGATGATGTTACTAATAATTTAGTCGGCATTCTATAAAGTCGGCAACATATTTATATGTAGATTTCACGTCACCACGTGACAACTATATAGATTTTGATTTCATGGTTTTCTGTTTTTTTGGTGAAAAAGAAGGCCATTAATTAAAGCCTTAAAGGCCAAATTGCATTATCTTTCATTTTATCATTTTCTGGCTTGACAATTTAAGTCTCTTTTAAGTTTTGTTTTTAATTTAGAGGAGATAGACAGATCACGGAACAGATGGGATTATGTTTATGCATGATTAGGAGATGTGATGTTGGAATAAAATTTTGAAGGTGTGTAATTGTTTTTTTTTAAACAAGATTTCTCTTTTCTTTTTCTTTTTTTATGATCGAAATCGCGAATACACAATGAGATAATCGAAACTTACATTGAAAATACAATCAAGTCTCTAATGGTTATTAGATATTTTGTGTGTAACACAACTCCAACTTGATGCCTGAGCGCAATAAAAATCTTTTTGATTCAAAACTTTTGGTTTTACAATGTGTTTGTGATGCAGTAAAAATGTAGTAGGACTTCTATAGAAGAATGAAACCGACTCATTATAATCGTAACTTTTGGCATAAAACACATAAGAAAATAGTCTAAAGATCACAACTATATTAAGAAGGAGAAAGTTAACATAACCCAGGGCGTCTACGCGTTCGTGCATTGAGATGCGCGCACACATGCATCTCGGCAAAAATCAATAGCAAGCACAACATATAAAAAATTGTACTTACCATAATCGTTTGGACCGCACAATAAACCTCAAGATTGGAAAAAGGAGAAAGCTAGTGTAACTCAAAGCGGGCACGTGTTCGTTCATTGAGATGCGTGCACACATGTATCTCGGCAAAAATCAATAAAGGCGCGTAGCCTAATAGAAAATTGTATTTATTATAATCGTTTGGACCATACGATACACCTCAAGATTGAAAAGGAGAAAGCTAGCGTAACTCTAGGAGGCCACGCGTTCGTGCATCGAGATGCGTGCACGTATTCATTTGGTCGAAAATTAATAGAAAATTGTAGTTACAATAATTGTTTGAACCGCGCGATGCGCCTCGAGATGTGAGCAGATCCAAGTAAGGTGAGTGTATATTGATGATAGAGCTAACAACAACAGAGACAACAAAAAGAAAATGGGCGAACGAGAGCGAGACAGAGACAGAGACAGAGAGCGAAGAAGAGATAAGGAAGATCGCGATCATCATCGCGATACGCATCGAGATCGAATCAAGGATCGCGATCGAGATCGAGACCGAGACCGGTCCAGGAGGTCCCGCTCCCCGGAACGCCCCCGCACGCGCCGCTCCCGCTCGGGCTCCGCCGACCGGACTGACCGGTCCTCCCGCAGACGCCACCACCGATCTCCGTCTCCGGACCGGAAGCGCCACCGCCAGCGCAGCGACACTGCAGACAAGGAGCGGCAGCGGGCGGCGGAGGCGGAGGCGGCGGAGGAGCAGCAGCAGAAGGCGAAGGAGTCGGGGGACGAGGTTGTTGCTGTTGGTGATGGCGGTGGGGGAGAGATGGACGCGGATGAGATGGAGATGATGAAGAAATTGGGGATTCCGACGGGGTTCGATTCGACGAAGGGAAGCCGGTGCCCGGGGCGGACGTGAGCGGAGTTAGGGCGGCGACGAAGCGCCAGCCGAGGCAGTATATGAACCGCCGAGGAGGGTTTAATCGGCCATTGCCGCCTGAGATCAACCGCTAGAAGGTTAGGGTTCTTGCACTATTGTTATATGTTACAAATTTAGGGCTTTTTGGGTTTATGAATGTAGTCAGTATAAATTTATGGCTTTGAGGGTTTATGAATGTAGTGAGTATAAATTTAGGGCCTTTAGGGTTTATGAATGTAGTTAGTATAAATTTAAGGCTTTTAGAAAGAAAAAGAGTGCATTCTAGATGCGTAGACCTTATTAAGGATGTATGCGAAAACTAAAGATACGAGGGAATAGGAAGTTAGAACTCACGAGGAGATACTCATTAGAATCTAAAGGCTTTTAAGTCGAGTAGGATCGAAAACCTAATTGATATGATCGTGAGTTTAAATACTGCACATCAGACGACTTGAGCGGTAAAAATTAGTGGGAAGTAGAAGTTCCTACGAACCACTTTAGATACCTAGGATCAATTATACAAAATGATGGTGATATTAAGAATGATGTCACACATAGAATTCAAACTGGATGGAAGAAATGGCAGAGTGCAACAGGGGTGATTTGTGATCGAAATGTTCCTCCTAAGTTAAAAGAAAAATTTTAATAGGACCGCAATTAGGCAAACTATGCTCTATGGTAGTGAATGTTGGGCGGGAAAGCAACAACAATTATATAAAATGAACGTAACAGAAATGAAGATGCTTAGGTGGATGTGTGGTAAAACTCGTAAAGATAGAATAAAAAATATAGAAATTCCAAGACAAGTAGGAGTAGCACCAATTGATACAAAGATTAGGGAAGAGCTGATAAGGCAAGGTGGTTTGGTCACTTGCAAAGACTACTTACAAATGCCCCACTAGAAAACTTGACTCAATAGAAATTGTAGAAATTCGACGAGGTAGGCGTAGACCAAAGTTAACATGTGATGCATTAATTAGGAGGGATTTGAATGGTTTGGAAAGCTCACCATCAATTGCACATAATTGAACACAATGGAAAAGTTTGATCCATGTAGCCGACCCCAATTAATTTGGGACTGAGGCTATGTTGATGTTGATGTATTTATGAATGTAGTCAATTTTAAATTTAGGCTTTGTGGGATTTTATTTATGAATGCATTGTTGATAAATATAGGGCTTTTTGGGTTTATGAATGTAGTGAGTATAAATTTAGGGCCTTTGGGGTTTATGAATGTAGTCAATTTAAATTTAGGCTTTTGGGGGATTTTAGGTTTATGAATGTAATTAGTATAAATTTAGGGCTATTAGGTTTACAGAATGTAATGTATAAATTTAGGGATTTTAGGTTTATGAATGTAGTTATTATAAATTTAGGGCTTTTAGGCTTATGAATGTGTTAGTATAAATTTAGAGATTTTAGGTTTAAGCAAAGTAATACCTTATGTAACGAACTATTACTATGAGGTTCACTTCACTACTAAATACAAGTTCGAAGCTCTTAAGCTTTTCGAGGGCATATCTCTTTTAGTGTAGGAAGGCTCTCCTATGGAATAGTCAGGGCTAATTTTGGACAATACCGAAAAAAAAGTGAAGAAAGAAAAGAGAGTAAATACCTTGGTGATGAGTCTAGATTTTCTGAAATTTTCATTCTGAAGTTGGTAAAGTTAATGCATTGTACTACACCGAAAAATATGTGACTTTTTCCAAATAATATTAAGATGTAATGGAGTTGTCTAGTTAGTATAAATTTAGGCGTAGTTTTCAGTGTGTAAGTTAGTGCGTGGCTCGATGGAAATGTGTCCAGCGTTCTTTACTGCTAAAAACTGCAGTGACTTTCCTTAGTGGAATATGCCCATATCATTTATCAGATATTAGGTGATAACATTTTATGAGGAAGTTATTTTAGTATGCTTACAAAACCATTCACCTGTTGCACTCTCAAACAATAAGTTGATGTTAGGACGTAGAGAGAAGTGAATGGCGTGTTTGCAGACCAAGCATCAAACACAAGGAAGATCTCTTTTTGGGTAGATGAGACCTATTGTGCTATTGATCCATTAATTTATCTTGCTACCTTGAGTTTGGTTTGAAAAGCTCACCATCAATTGCACTTAATCGAGCACAATAAAAAGTTTGATCCCAGTTTGATGGTGTAGCCGACCCCAATTAATTTGGGATCGAGGCTATGTTGTTGTTGTTGTTGCTACCTTGAGTTTGCTAAAGTTGCAATAGAATGCAAAATGGTTTGATGATCGTGGTAAAAGGCTATGTTGGATGGAATAATTTTGATTAAATTAAATGGAGAGGGAGTGTTCATGCTCAACTAGACAGTTTGGAAATGCCTTATTCAATTGATTGCTCAATTATTTCGTGTTTGATTAATATTTGGTGCCTATTGAGGCTATATCCTCCTGAGGCTTAGTAATTGACTGGGAAAGCACGCGCGTTTGCAAGCACTTAGTAATTTTGCCAGTTTGCCAAGAAATTCTTGGATGGAGGATATGGAAAGTGAAAATGTACATTCAAGAGAATTAAGTACATCATCATAATAATGATACTTTTATTCGATAGTAAATTAGCTTTAATGCACAAAATACGCACGCAAGTAATACCACACCCACGCCCAGCAAAAGCTCTGGCTAGATAAGTCCTTTACCAAATTTAGAAGAAAAAAAACTATGGCTAAGACAGTCAATGAGGATCAAACTATGATGAACTGCCCCTGGAAAATGCTTTAAGGCGGAACAAGAAGACTGCGGGCATAACAGTTGCCATTAATAAGTGAAAGACCCTGCAGAAGTATCAGTGCCTCAACAAAATGTCTTGGCCTCCTAATCTAACTACTAAGATAGACAACAACAACAACAACATAGATAGCCCTCGGGCCCTATAATCAACCGGTCATTTACATGGATCAAATTTTTCCATTGCGCTCGATTAAGTGCAATTGATGCAGAGCTTTTCAAACCATTCAAATCTCTCATACTCATTTCATCCCATAAAAGTTGACCTTGATCCGCCATTCTACCTCGTACTAATTTCTGCCTGGCCATTACCGAGGTCAAATTCTTCTGAAGTTGGAGACATTTGTAGTACCGTCTTTGCAGGACCAAATCCACCGCAACCGCCTCTTCCTCCCATCCCAGGATCAACTGGTGCTACTCCTACTTATCTTTCACTTCTCTATATTTCTCTATTCTATCTTTAATGAGTTTTAACACACATCCACCTAATCATTCTCATTACTCTCGTTTATGCCTCATTTTATGCGAATTGTTGCTGCTTTACCGCCCAACATTCACTTCCATAGTGAAGCATAAATTCTCTAGCCATTCATCGCTGGCCCCATAAAATTTCCTTTTACCCTGCAGAGGTATGACTACTGAAGATAGGAAAAAAAAAAACCAGAGTAAGGCAGTCATCTGAGAATGAGAATTAGGATGGAAAACCTTGCGAAACACTTCAAGGAAGATCTGCAAGAACCCGCGCAGCCATTAACAAGTGAAAGTTCCTTCCGAAGAAGATCAAAGCTCACCAAAAGCATTTAAGAATCTCATCCATCCACGCTATCTAGAAATGAGCTTGGATATTTTGGAATTCCTTGTTTACAGGCATCTAGAAAGAATGTCGGAACTTGAGATGAATTGGCCTGTCCTTTCTATGATTAATTAGTTGCTGATCTCTGTTTTACACGTGAGTTGGTGTGCTGTTGTATTCGATGTAAAAGGGATATACGTAGAGAGAATGGCCAATTCTGGTCTTGCAAATAATCTTTAGTGTGAGGTGGTAATTTGTTGGTTTGGATATCTATAATTATGGTCCTTTTCAATAATAAGAACAAACGTGTGGTCTTTCATAATATGGCAAAAAAAATAAAAAATGTTGAGTTAATTCTGTCCTTGGAACCTCCCTTTGCTTAATCTTATTTTTTGGATTATTCTCTCCTTAACTTCCTATTCCCCAGGTAGTTAATTATGTTTATATTCTAATCGAGTTTATTAGCTAGCGGTCCTCCCCCCCCCATTCCTTTATGCTTTACGCTCTCCATATTAATGTGTATTGAGAGATACTCCCATATAACATAGTGTAGCATTGTCAAAAAAAAAAAAAAATTGATGCATTTGAAGTGTCTTTGAATGTAGCATTGTCCAAAAAGTTTTTTGTTATGTTTAGTTGTTTATACTTAATATATTCTTTTTTGTTTGGAAAAAAAAGTTAAAGTTAAAGTTCGCTCTTCTTCTTAAATAAGATTTTCTGGCTCCATGCATTAATTTCATGTAACTGTTTAACCATTTGCACTCTTTTCCTGCTCTTGCAAGGTTCCTTCTTCAGTTTGTTGTGCATTATTTTTGATTTCTTCGATTCGTTTTTGCATTTCTTGATTTTTACACGTTTTGGCACTATTTGCGCAAGCCTTCAAATATACAGGTTGTACATATGTGTTGGTCCGTTTGTTAAATCGAGTTTCTAGTTCTTATTATGAACTGTGATCATCAAATTCCTCGGATCTCATGTCTGAACAACTATAAAAGTGTGATCAAGGTGGCTATAGACAAATTAAGATGCGTCCACTTGAATCATGAAGATAATATCCAATCATTGAAATCATTGCTTGATATCATTTTCTCTAATTTTTTATAGTGATCGATGGGCATCACTGAAAGATAGCGGGATGTATCATTTGTAAGAATGACATTAACGAGAAATGTTTGTACTGCTCTAAAACAATGATACACATGTAAAACACACTGCTTATTCTTTGTAGGCAGCCCCAACTCATTGAGCAGGTGTTGCAAAAACCTATATTTGGAAATGCTTGTAAACTCTCTCCACATGTTCTAGATATTTATGGTTGTATGTTTAATCACTTTTTGATTCGAAAGATTCATTTAACAGTTTCATCCATTGTAAATTGGTCTCTACGTTATGTTTAATCACTTGGATTTGATTTATCGTTCTCCTCATCAAGAAGCTGCTTTTCTTGCAAACAAGTTCCGCCTAATTTATGAAGGCAAGACATGGAAACATGGAATACTCTCCTGCTCTATGAACCTTCACCATGTAAGAGACAATCCCCATTTATTTCAGATTTGTTAAAGTGTGATGGCTCCATATAGTACTACTGACATATACATTTGTAGGTCTGTTTGGACCATCTCTCCAAAAATGAGGTTATACATCATGAGCATGTTAAATATGAAATGGTGATGAAAACCTCAAGATAGACAAACTCCATTAACTATGTCACTACCTCAGTTCACCTACTGTTTCTGGAAGCTCCGGACAATTGCAGACATTTGGTCACAAATGTCTCCAACTTTTGTCCTTGCCCACAACAATCTCCACTACTACCCTTTAAAAAAAACTTTTCAGCAATCATATACTTTTTTGACCCAAAAACACTAAGCTTTAACTCCTCTTTTTCATCTTTTAGAATAAAACCTGCACTTGCTTGTGGTTCCTAGAGAACATTAAAACAACATACCTGTGAGGTATCATCTTCAGTGTCTGCAGCTGGGATCAGCTTCGGTCGGCTTGAAACCTGCCTAGATCCGAAAACCTCTTCCCCCCTCCAAGGAGGCTCGCATTTGGTGGACCCAAAAACCATCTCAGCTGGGTCTAAGGTTCAATATGCATGAAGGTATGTGAAGATATTATCAATAGCCTCAGGCAATCCGCCGTAGAATATTTGTCACTCACTCAACATTGATCAAACATATATAGACGCTACAGCTATTGTCGCTCACGTTTACTGCTGCCATACATGATTTATGATAATCAACTTAAATGTTTTTGCTTTTGATTGATAGACTCTGGAATCCAACGGATAACATAGAAGGTTTGAAGCTATTATCTTACTTGCCACCTCTCACTGGAATAATCAGCAGCCAAGGAAGTGGACTACATGCTCACAAAAGGGTGGATCCCCTCGTCTGGAATTTGACATATGGCAATTAATTAGTGACACTTTACAAGTTCAATATGATCAACTCCATGCATGCTGTTATAAGCTAATTACTAAACTTGGTGAAGTTGAAACTCTTCCATATATATATATGTGAGTTTTATTGGTTTTGGTTTGTGTTGTGGAAGGTTGGGTATGGTGCATTAGAACGAACAGTAGTGATGCCGGGATGGCCACGACGGGCGGTACTTCGACGCTGTGGAAGCTGCCCATGTTTGAGTTGCAATCGATTCATCACAAGTGCGTTTAGGCCGAGATAATGGAGTGCAAGAGCACTTAATCAAATGCATACATTCGATGCTTTCGCTTTTGACAATCCAACAACAAGTCCAGTGCATGGCCTTTGAACATCGGTCAGAAACCCACTACCACCAATAACAATAATAACAACATCAACGTAATCGTACACTCTTCTTCTTGAAGACCAGCTTGAATAATCACAATAATCACGCTGGGTTTGGTATTAATTTGAAGAACAAAAACAGTTGTTTAACTTGGCTTCATAAGTGTGTGTGTTGCATCTTCATGTAGATCAGCACCGAGTGCTGTTGTGCTGGTAACAGTAGTGTTGAAAGTGTTGATGATTTAATAATGGAAGAAAACAAGGAATGTGTTGTTTGGAATCTCAAGGTTAATCAAAACCAAATTCTGATAAAGGCCTTATTTTTTATAGTAAATATCATGTATGGTCCTTGAGTTGAGTTGATGTCATTGTCTATTATTTATGAAAAACTATTTCAACTTTGACCTTGATCGAGGTCCAAGGCCCTCAACTCAACTCTCAGTACCATAAAAGGAAAATGCCATATAGATACATCCGTATTGTTACAACTCTTGGTTATAACATTGATAAAGATCATTGGATCATGTATCTGATGTACTAAGGAGCATTCAATGTATCCAATGGATCTCGCCCATGTCAGATCCAAAAGTTATAACAAAAGTATCTGATCCTAGCATTTCTCATCATAACACCAACAACATAGCCTCAATTTCGAATTACTCGAAAGTCGCAAGAGTACGGATCTAAATCCTTCCATCAAGCGCTCGACAGAAATGTTAATTGACGCTGAGCTCTTCAAATCATTTAAATCTCTTTTAATTAATGCTGTCTCACGTCAACTCTCGTCTTATCTTACCGTCTAATTTCTTAAATTTCTATTTAGGTCAAGTTTTTTAATAGAACATATGTATGTCGCTTGTATGTGTCGATCTAAACCAATGTTAGAATCAGCCTCTTCCCTAACCTTGTATACAATCGCAGATCACCTCATACGTTGTCTTCGAAGCTTTTAGCATTTTTTGTTCTATCTACGAAGCTTTAATTTCAATACATCCACCCAAGCATCCTCCATTTTTGTTACGTAACATTTTATGTAATTGTTTGTTGCTTTACTCACTAACACCTCACTACATAGAGTATATACGACCTCATCAAGGCTACCTATAAAAATTCTTCTTTTAACTTATTATGAGCATTTCTGATCAGAAATCACCATTATTGTACTCTGTTATTTCTTTCATCCGCTTTTAGAATTCATGTGACATGATATTATTCTCGTTATTACCATCATTTCAAAGTATGGTTGATCCTAGGTATCTAAAGCTGGTTCACCTTTTTAAAAACTTCTACTTCCCCTAATTTTACCACTCCATCATCTTGATTTCGGTATTTCTAAACTCTATTAAATAACATGTATTCGGTTTTCATCATCATACTCAACTTAAAGCCTTTAGATCCTAAATGTATTCCTCTAAAGTTCTAATTTCCTATTAACTCCATCTTTAATTGGTTTCATTTGCTAAGACAATATCAACCGCAAATAACATACACTATGTACATATCCTTTTGAATAATCTTAATTTAGTTCACGTCCATACAACAACAACAACAACAACAACAACAACAACAACAATAACAACATAGCTCAGCTTCCAAATTAACCTGGTCGGGTTACATGTGGATCAAACTTTTCCATTCGCGCCGACAAGCTGCAATCGATTACGTAGCTTTTCTAAACCATTCAAATCCTCATAATTAATGCAATATCCATGTTAACTTTGGTAAATCACACTTCACTCATTACACTTCTAACGCTTCTCATCAGTCAAGTTTTTTTAGTTGGGGTATTTCAGAGTGCCAGTTTTTTCAGCAGCTTTTGACTTAGAAACCACCGCTGAACCGCCATTCCCTAATCTTTTGTATCAATTGGTGCTACTCCTACTTGTCTTTCAATTTCTATATTTCTCATCCATAACTAAAGAAAAAACATGGGTTGTAAAGCTCGATCCTCGATGTAATCCCACATTTAATGAGAAATTCCTTTCAGTAGCTCTTTAATTGTTTCGCTTTACATCATAACTACTCCATCATATATATCATTAATAATAAGAAGTCTATGCATCTAGCATTTCATCATATCCATCAATTCTTTTATTTTTTGGTTTCTCATTCTGGTATGATACCAACCAATCCCTTAATGCCTGCAAGGCTTATATGGAAGAAATCGCCCAAACCGAGTAAACTGTATGGTTTGGTCTGGTTTTTAGAACTCGCAGTTTAGGGGCGGTTTAAAAAACTTAAAAACCGCAGAATCGCAGTTTGGACGCGATTTTCATTTTAAAAAAATCACGGTTTCACCAAACCGATGGTATTTTAGCAAATACCCAACATTTATTTGTTCTTATATTTGTTTTTTATGTAACTTTTGAGATGAACTTGGATTTCTAACTTTGATTGAGTTATTTTTGGTGAATGATTGGTTATATTTGTTTTGTTGTATCTTATGTTGAATTTTTGATGAACAATTGAACATTAAACATGTATGGACTTTATGGTATGTAATATGTATGATTGTTTTCTTTTCTTTTTTTTTTTCTTTTTTTTTTTTAAATGGGTCGCTTGAAAACAGCGAAACCAAACCAACCAAACCGCGCAAACCGCGGGCGATTTGGGTGCGGTTTTGATGGTTCACGGTTTGGTGGTGGTTTGCAAATTGGCCAAACATCGAACCCACGGTTTGGTTGCGGTTTGATGGTTTTCACCACCAAACTAATGTGTATCTAATGACTCCATCAATGTTTGCATATAAATGTTGAAACAAAAGCATCCAACCCTAAGATTTCTCATCGTAATGCAATTATTTTTCTATTCCATCAATCTTTTTTTTTTTTGGTTTCTCACTTGGTCTCGCACCAACTAATCCGCCAGTCGAGCGCTATCGGGTTTTATATCGAGGCCAGTCCCGATCCTCTCCAATTTTTTCAATTCACGAGACTTGAGACTCAAGACTCTGACTTAAAGAGAACTAGGAGTCTTTTACTCACTTACACCATACCTGCATCTATATCTCTTCCGTCAAGCTTTAGTTTTTCTTAGGGCTATAAAGAAACACCAATTGGAATTGTAGGTAGATGTGCCTAACGGGTACTCCACAACCATAGAGGTTATCGAGAGGGGTTTTTGTGTGGGTAGTTTAAAATGCTTTTAGGATGGCTAGCATGTGTTTATCGCTTAGTGCCAAATATGAGTCTCGGGTTTCTTAGGGGTGTATTCATATTCGAGGATTTCCATAGAGTTTTTTAAGTGATATATTTTCATGGGGATTTGATGGATTTGGAAGGACTTAATCGAGAATTTTGGGTAGGAGTGAGATTCAAGTTATATACGCATTTTGAATAGAAATCCACCAAAATCCATTAAAAACTCACCAAAATCCTAATTGAGTTGAAAAATTGAATACCACATATCGCAATCTTTAATAAATCTAATTAAAATCCATCGAAATCCTAATTAAATACCTCCCTTAGATTTTTAAAAATTCCATTAAAATCCTTTGAAATCCAAACAACCTCGATTTTTCAAAGTCCTCCAAACTCTTTAAAATCCTTTTCAAAAGATCGAAGCAGCATTCGCAACAAGTTAAGGGCGTCATTATGTTGTCTAATGTCTCTAAATTTGAGTTTCATGTACACTGAAGTTGTAAATTCAGGCAATCAGAATATACCAAACAATACAGCAAAGTAATATCACGAGACCAAAAAAAGTACTACAAAGAAGAGCTAATAGATCTGGTCCTTGAATGAGAAACATAAAGAAAAGCCAAGGAATAAGACAAAAAATAGAAGAGAAAAAAATAAAGAGTAAAACAGTTACTGAAGTTTAGTGTAGCCAGTCTCAAGAAAATCATTTCGGAGGACATGGGAATTTACATATTTCAGATCCATGTACCACTACTTTCAGTGCAAAGTTAAAGTGTGTACAAGAAAACCATCTGTATCAACTTCAAATGCATCTGTTCATGCCAGATGATGGTGTCCAAGTAGAAAGAGCAACTATGATATTTGCAGCAATGAGCTTTGTAAGGTACTTTACATCTAAAATCAAATTGGCAATGCTGATCTACATAAATAGGATTGCTAATGAATGATAGTTGAATCTGTGTCCAAAGAATGACTAATGTCGCACTCCAAAGGACTTGTGCACAAGAATCATTTTGAACTAACCAAAGCCATTTCTTCCTCCATTGAACTTCTTCACCAAAGCTTTGAGCAGAAACCAATCGGTAAGCCTGACGGCGATTTCTTCTGTGCCGACATTATTTCAGTGAAAGTGTCGATTAGTTGTCCTGCGAGACTTACTGGATCCTGACGAATGTAGGCTCACAAATACTTTCTGCCAATCCTCCTTTCCTGCGGTGTAGCTCGCAGACTATACCAAGTAAGGAACTTCACCCTGAAGTTCTGCTCTATGTACCCGTCGCACTCCAATCGCCTTATCGTCTTAACACAGTACTCGTAGTCCCCGTCTAGAGAGCGGTCTTTGGTACAGTCCTCTCTCCATGGAGCAACAAGTCTCCTCTTTGATGAACTGCCAGCTTGAACTTCCTTCTCATGTTTTCCAGACCCGTTTTCTTGTTCTTCATCGCTCGATTCCATCCTCCTATTTTTTCCTGGTCCGTCCGGAGCAGCAGCTTCTGGTTTGTCAGGAGTGATGGGCAGCGCAGTATTAACACAGCGAGCGAATGGCACCATCTGAGTTTCTAGTCTGGTAGAACTATTCGACTGTCCATTATCAAAGTTCATCTTCTCAATCAGAGTTGGAGAGTTTTCGGGCTTCATGTCAGGCGCCTGTTTTGCAGCAGACACTACAACAAAATCTTTCTGGGACTCTAACTGCCTAATTGAGTTGCTAGGAAACTCTCCTCCCGATACACGCTCGTCCTCTTCCAATGCAGAAACAGAATATCCTTGCGTTCCTTCTTGTCCTACGCCTATGGCATTATGAGTAGTTTCCTCTCCATCTGAAGGATTAGATACGTTGCTACTGTTCGTTGCAGGGCTGTGGCCTACTTCGCTTACTGGGCTCTCAACGACATTTCTACTAGTAGAGAACTTAAGCTCCCACTTCTCCAACTCCTTTGAGCCATGAAGGGAAACAACCTTGACCAGGTACTCTGTAGCTGCTTTGAGACCTGATAATAGGCACCTCGCATCTGGAGCACGAAATGTGAATGTTGGTTTCACTGGATACTCGGCAATGTTGGCTTCCCGATGCCAAAGATGATACTCTACATGCGAATCTGTTAAAGAGTTTTCATAAGCCAAGACCACCATAACTGATGTTGGCGATGCATTTTCGAACTTGATAACGCTAGGAGACGAGAAACTATAGTCTGCATTTAATAGAATCAAATCCAACATTAAAAAAGTAACATTGTTAGTCCTCTGTCTGACTGCTTTGGATTATAAACCAAATGGTAGTCCCAATGAAAAGTTTGTTTAATTGATGATGATCCAAAAAGAAATTCACATCAGTAGATGCAGTACCTTCAGTTTGAGGATTGTTGAGATTCAACAAGCTGCGAGAAATAGTTGAATCTATAGAATCAACTGCAGATGCACATAGCTTCTGCACGCCTGGACCCGAAGAAAGCCTGTTAACAATACCCCGAGCCATCCTCGCAGGCAAACCAGCTAATGGCCCTACTTCAGCTTCAAGCGTTTTGGCTGCTGTATCGACTATCTCATAAACCTTCCTGTAAGTCTCAGTTCGACAGAGAAGTTTACGGCAGAGAGAGATACGATAACACAGCACATCCACCCGCCTCGTGTCCTTCGCTACTATTAGTTGTTTCCTTAAGCATCTGATCATCACATTTAAAGCTTGATTACCAGGGCCTTGTGTCATAACATAAAGATTTGAATCTCCAGAAGGAAATTTGGTAAGAATAGCAACCAGTAACCAAAGCACAGGAAGTAAACAGTTTATACAGATCAAAGATTGGTAGGATAAGCTACTCAATCAGCCTAGTTTTTTAAATTTAAGTCGAAAAAACTTGTCCGAAAATTCAATGCTGCTCGATAATACTGTGTCTATTTCATGAAAGTTACTAGGTGAATACTGTGTTTATTTTCACTTTGTCAGTAATTTCACACAGGACATGAAACCATGGTGTATAGGGTTGGCAAAGCATGCAATAGCAGCACCACAAGATCAAGTTCAATTAGATTAAAAAAGCTATCCCACAAATTTCAAATCCAACAAAGCCTAAAATAAATATAATGAAGATCAAGTTTGATCGGTTACCCAAGCAAGTCATTCAATTTTCCGCAAGAAACGCAATAGAAGCTCCCATCCAATCCCTTTTGCTGCCCAGCCTCCGCGATACCGGCTTTCTCATTCTTAAGAGCACATTCAATATGACATGACATGCCGCACGAATCACCTTCATAGGGAGACTCCGAGCTGCAAACTAGCCAAAGACTAGGGTCTTTGTTATCATCGTAGTGATAGCATATGCAGCAAGAGCACCGCTTGCAGAACGCGTCATCACTTTGCAAGACTGCTCTGCAGGCTGAGTTTTGACAGTATTTTATATTGACTAGATCACCATTAACATTGGTGACGGAATATGTCGTAGCAGTGGGAAGTCGCAACGGGTTATCTGTTTTCCTTTGCCTTTTTGCACTATTTTGGTTGCTTGCAGGTGAAGGTTGCAACTCGGGGTCTGTCTCGGAATTTCTCTTTATGGACTTGTTCTCAGACACCACCCTAAGAAGTTGCTCTATTATTTTGGACTTGGGCAAGCCGGTATACTTTCTTTCTTTTCCCATCTCTGCACACAGGATCAGGAGAAGGTCGCGCCTGCTCCATGAATGTAGCATTTCAGGAGCGCCACTTGATTGCTTCGAGATTTCATGAACAAGATCCCTTTTCTCATCCAAACTAAGAAGACTGCATTTGGAAGGATCAAGCACAAATCCTGAATGCCCAAGATAAAGAGTTAAGTTAAAGACTTAAAAGGATGGTGCTCCAAACAAGCAAAGCAAATCTTTATCTTTTTTCGCAGATTAAAAGGGAAAGAAAAGCAAAAGTTGATTGCAATTGCAGGAAAAAAAAAAAAAGAGCTAAAAGGGCTCGAAGGCTTCGGCATCAGTTTTTCTACAATGGAACAAAGAATTGTTCACACCAGGACACCAAGAGCTCAAAAGAGTTTCGCAGCATTTCCTTGTAGAACTCCCCATGCCATTGAAAGCCATCCTTTTTAACTTTAAAAACTGTACTGCATCTTTTCAAACACTCGAAAAGAACGACGAAAGATCACAGGAACAAGCGCGTCCACTCATGCATTTTTCCATACAAAGCACAATGCCACATTACAAATCTTAAGCTTAAGTAGCAGGAAACAAGGCAAAAAAAGTAGGTTGACATTAAATGGTTTCATCGAACGCTTGAGTTACCAACTTACAAGCAAATTAGAGAAGAAACTTTGAATATCACTTCCCCAACTAACGAATTGACTGAAATTAATAGACCTTCCTTTCCTAGCGACTAAGCTTACTCCGCATTTGATAACAACAACAACAACAACATAGCCTCAGTCCCAAATTAACTGGGGTCGGCTACAATTAAATGCATTTGATAACAAGTAAACATCAAAAAAAAAAAGGATAACCATCCTCACTTTGCAATTAAATGCAACTAAAACCCTCAACATCATACAATGTAATCG